>CM023861.1:23053592-23152102 GCA_013389735.1 Phaseolus lunatus | reverse complement strand
AGGAAGGAAGAAGAAGAAGAAGAAGAGATCCAAGAGAGCTGGCCACGTTTCCAGAACTTTGTGGCTGAGGAGTCCAACGAAGAAAGAAAAGTGAATCTAGATCTCTTAGATGAGGTAAGGGAAGAGGCAGGAATCAAAGCTGAGGCATTAAAGAGAAGGGTTGACCTGAAGCACAGTTCCAAATTGAGAGCTTGGCAGTTCCAAGTCGCCGACCTAGTCATGCAGAAGGCATCCCCCTACCAGATAGAGAACAAGTTGTCTCCCAAGTGGACTGGTCCCTTTAGAGTGACAGAGGCCCTGGAAAATGGCAGGCTTGAGACTCTAGAAGGTGGTTCGATTCCTCGTACATGGAATGCGACTCACCTGAAGTTTTATTTCAGTTAAGACTATGTAACGTTGTACACAGTTTAGGGGACACTCTTTTTTCCCTTCTAAGGGTTTTTAATGAGGTCACCCAATAAAATTTTCAATTAAGATATATTCTTGAATGTGTTTGTACAATGCAATTTGAACCTGTCACTTGGGGTTAGAGGTCTCGAAAGTGGGAAGGTAGGTTCGTAAGGAACACCTCCTCTTCGAGTGAGAACACCCAAGTGAATAGAAGGGTTCACCAGTTAAATCCTCCTTCGCCTATGAGCGATGAGAGGTCAGTTAGAACCTGTCACTTGGGGTTGAAGGTCTCGTAAGTGGGAAGGTAGGTTCGTCAAGAACACCTCCTCTTCGAGTGAGAACGCCAAGTCGAATAGAAGGGTTCGTCAGTTAAATCCTCCCTCACGTATGAGCGATGTGAGGTCAGTTTGAACCTGTCATTTGGGGTTAGAGGTCTCGTAAGCGGGAAGGTAGGTTCGTAAGGAACACCTCCTCTTCGAGTGAGAACTCCCAATTTGAACAAAAAGGTTCACCAGTGAAATCCTCCTTCGCCTATGAGCGATGTGAGGTCAGTTTGAGCCTGTCATTCGGGGTTAGAGGTCTCGACAGCTGGAAGGTAGGTTCGCATAGAACACCTCCTCTTCAAGTGAGGACTCCCAACTTGGACAAGAAGGCTCACGAGTCAAAGCCCACCCTCGCCTAAGGGCGATGAGTGGTCAGTTAAAATTCGAGCTTGGGGTAGAAGTCTCGGAAGCTGGAAAGGAAGGCTTGTAGAGAACGCCTCCCCTTTCGAGTGAGAAAGCCAAGGACGAATCCTTCCAGTGAAATCCCACCTTGGCTTGAGCAAGGAGGGGTCAAGTGAGTGCAGATCGGTGCTGGAATCCTCGCAGGAGTAAAGGGAGGGTTCGAGGAAAACACTTTCTCTTCGAGCAAAAGCACCAGGTTGAAAGGCAGAGCTCGCCAGTGAGACTCATATAGTCATATGGGCGATGATGAGATCGGTGAGGTACCTTTCAGTAGAAAAGTTCTCAAGAAGTCTCGCCCATGGTATAATCTCCTATCCTAATGAATAACAATGCTCATAATGTCTTATCAGAGTTAAGCGCGCTACCTATGGGTTGATTCTATGTCGAAGAAAGTGATTAACTGAGTATGTCAAGGTAGCCAGACAACAATTGAGACAAAAATACAAGTAAGTTGATGCACAAGGTCAAACAATTGTGTGAACAAAGTTAAATATATTGATTGGATTGGAAGAACAGTTACAAAAGATAATTACAAGAAGTCCAGCTACAGAATGTAGCTGTTCAAGAGACCTATCTAGGCACTATTAGCCTGTCGACTACCTGCATGGACATAGAGAAGGGTGAGAGGTCCATCTCAGGATGCACGCAGGCAACCTGAGCAAGGGCATCGCCAAACCCCTCCCTGTAGGCGTCGGCGGCGTCTTCAGTCAGTTCTGCCTCCGTCTTCTTGAACAGCTCAGCTTGTTGGGCAAGCTCTTCCTCAACTTTGCCCAGCTGAACTTCTTGATTTGTAGCCCTTTCCTCCAGCTTGGTCATTTTAGTTTGGCCCCCTCCAACTGCTCTTCCAGGTCGATAACTTTGTTGCTGAGGGGGAGGATTTTGGCCTCAAGCTGGAGGGCTTCCTGCCCCTTGGCGAAGAGGAGCTTCTTGGTCTCCTTCTCTGATTGGCGGAGACTGCTCAACTCCTGGTTCAGAGCAGTCTCACGCTTGGCAGCCAGTTGAACTTGGAGCCCCAAGTCTTTCTTCTGCTCCAACTCCTTCTCCAATCTGACTACCTTCTCTTGTAGCTCCACCTCACCATCCCCTTTGACCATCAAGACGCTGGAGGCGGCAAGGAACTCACCAAGGTCGTGGCTAATGAGGTCCCTTAGTGAATTCCTGTCCAGGGCCTCCATTGCTTCTTTGGCAAGCAAGTGAGCGAGGGTCCGCTGGAGGAGAAGAGGGAGTTCGGGGGCAGGAGGTGCTTGGCTAGTTTGAGGGGCACTCTCTCCCCCACCCTCGGGCGCCAGGAGTGGCTCGGGGGGAGAAGAGGCACTAGGAGGGTGCTCCCTGAAAGATGGAGATTGGCCCTCTGTCGCAGAGGAGGTCGCCGCAACAACCTCCACCCTATTCCTCTTGAAGACGAGGCCTAAGCATGTGTCCTCATCTTCAAAGATCACTACCGCGGCTGCCCTCTTTAACTTGTTATCGGAAGTGGGGCCTGGGACAGCCGCGCCGGGTGAAAAAGGGCCAGTAGGGCATGAGCCACCTGCTGTGCAGCGATCCAGCAAGGCGACTAGCCTCTTCTTCTTCTCGACGTCCAATACCATACCTGCGATAAACAACAAGTAAAGAGTGAGAAGTGGCATGTAGAAAACACAAATGCTGACAGATACAAGATAAAAGCAGATATACCAATATAGACGCTGAGGGTTTCAACGTCGTATTCATGCCTGATCAGCTAGGTGGTGTCGAACACCACTCCCCAGTTGGAGAGGAGTTGGCACACGTCGCAGTCAAAGGGCGTCAGCTCCTCCAGTCCTCGGGGTTTCTTGAACTTCAATTTCTCCACCCATTATAATGGGAACCCGTCGAGCATTGTGGAGTCGTATGAGCTGCAGCAGACCCGAAAGAACTTCCCCTTGAAGCCTTTGTAGGACTGCGAGAAGAGGGTTAGCAGAACCCTCCCCGCCACCCCATTAAGGCTTACCCAAAGCCTTTTCCCAGGGCTCTTCGCCTCGAAGAAGTACAATAAGACATCTATCGAGGGAGGGAACCCCAGGTTGTTGCAGAGGATGGAGAAGACGCTAATGAAGACCCAACTGTTAGGGTGTAGCTGGGCAGGCACCACATTCAGCTCGGTGAGCAGAGATCTCTCGAATCCCGTGAAGGGCAAGCGAACCTTGACCCGTTTGAAAATGGTGGCGTATAGAAAGAAGAAGGGCTCCCCGTCATTGCAACGATCGTCAGCGCATACGGGTTCGCCCTCTGTGCAGGGTCGAACTGAGATATACGCGTCACTGTCCCTGCCAAAGACGCACCCCTTGATCTCGTTCTCGTCGTCCCTGTGTTTTCTTAGGTCCTCATAGGTCATAAGCTTAGAGGTTTCGGCAAGGAGATCCCCAGAGGCCCAGGAGTAGAGGGCCCTGTAGTTGAAGGCAGGAGGAGGATTGGAGGTAGTTTTGGTTCTGGCCATCTCGTATCTAAAACAAATGAGAGGCAGGGAGAAGGAAAAAAGGGTTTAGAAGAAAGTGATGTCGTGAACAAATGGCGGACAAAGATTTTCAGAAGAAGAACGAAAACAAGAAAGAAGAACAGAAACCCTAAAATGTAGAAATCATAAACAGACCTAGTGCAGTTATGGCATGTAAAGGGTAGCGGAATCATAAAACAAAGGCGAGAAGAAGATTAAAAATCATACCTTTTGAGTGAGTGAAGATGAGGGGTTGCGAGGGTTGGAGTAGAACAGAAGCGTACGAGAGAAGTTAGAAAGTATGGAGGCTTGAGTGAAAAGTGATGAAACAGTGTAGAGGCACGGGGTTTTGAAAGGGTTTAACGTAGGCAAGGAAGCGCAAACGTTAAGAAACCCTAACCATTGATCTAGACACGTGTCCGCAGATTAAGAGGAGATTGGTGAAATGTCCCTTCAGCGCGTTGTTCATGTCCTTTCGCTCAGTGCCACGTAGGTCGCCCGAGCCGATGACTTAGTCTCCTCGCTGAACAAGTTAACAGCTCGAGACTGGGGGGCTTGTGTACCGACCAGTCCTCAGACATCGAGAAAAACTAGTAATGTTGAGCCACGTCAGGTGGGTCCCACAGAATGGGCCAAAGCCACGTGGGATGGACCCCACAGGTAGAATGGACTAATGGGATGATTAGTCATCAACATGTCGACCACCAGAGTGAACTGAGGTGCCCTCGTCACTCAGCAGGGTGATGAGTCCTCGACAACTGGGTGCGACGATGTGACATCGGTCTTGGATGTTTCAAATAACAGAACTAGAACATCTAAGGTGGGTCCCGAGATAAGACCAGTCATCAGCAGAATGCCCAGAGGAAGGGAGAGGCCTAAGTCACGAAGCGCCTATGCGTGTGGCAGGGAAAGAACAGTTAGGTGCAGAGTCCTGAGGGGTTGAGTACTCATCAGGATTAGGGTTTCCCAGTGAAGCTACATGCATGGCACGTGAACAGTGAAGGCGCTCTCAGAACAAGTGGCCCCAGAGACTAGGTGCACAAGGGAGCACCCAGGTGGCTATCCTGTTAGAATTTGCACTCCAGTTAAGGAAACCTTACGTGCTAGATTACCCTAAGTCTGGGTGATAGCAGCGCAAGGGTATTCTTGTAAACCCTAAATATGGGTAGTGGCGCAGAGGAAACCCTAGACTATATAAAGGGTAGTAAAACAATTCACAAAGGTACGCAGTTTCTAAACCTAAACACAGATACTCAGTACACTTGGTATGCTTGCCCTAGTTTTTTACTTAAGCGTCGGAGTGCAAACGGCCTCTAGGGCGCCCCTTTCTACCTTGCAGGTACAGGTTGTTTCGAGACAGCAAAACATAATTCAGCTTGAGGAAAGGAGGCGTGTGATCATCGTAGAGTCAACCAACAGGAGAGTCAACCGGCAAGAACAATCCATATCAAAGTTTCTTACATACGAAATTAGATATATATAATTTCTTTCATACAAAGGTTAATTTTAAGAATATATAAAGATCTTAGTTTCGGAATTACTTTCAACACAGTTTCCTCACCTAAATTAATTTATGTGAACATATTAGTTATTATATGTATAAAAAAAAATAGATACTATTATAGGTGCCTTAATCACTGTAAAGACTTTCTAAATTAAGTGATAAAAAGCTAGAAGTAATTAACCTCTGTTCGAAGATGAAGTTAGCAAAGCCCTTACAGAAATAAATAATGTAGGAACTGGAACATTCCTAGCCATCAAAATCCATACCACTCCCATAAACTTTATCAAATTGAACAGATTCAGTGAAGGATAGCATAGACTGCATATTGTCATGCCTCAAACAATTGAAATCAAGTTCATAGTCACTTAACAGATGGTAATCTGATGAGGGTAGTTGGTTGTGCATACCACAGTCATCCGGAGTCACTTCCATAGGCTCCTGTTTTGTGGATGAAAAAAGTGATGATGAAAATTGGTATTCTTCTTTGGTTGGGAAGGTGGTACTGAAGCTAAGGAACATTGAAGAGTCAGAAGAAGAAGCTGGTTCCAAAATTATTTCTTGACCCAAAGAGATTTTGCAATTGTGATGACCATAATAAGTTGTTCGGTACAATGGAGGGTCCTCTTGGATCCTTTGAACCTGTTTGGTTGCTGGACAACCCTGATCATACTTGTGAGTGCATCTGTAGTAGCTCCTGTACATATTGATTACTAGAATTGAATTATATTGGATAAGAATAAGATCATAAGAAAAAGCCCTATATAGAGAGAAAGGGAATTCTGTTGTTTGAAATTGAAGAATTATATATACCTGAGGTATTTTGCATTCATGGTCATTTTCTGTCCATACTTTCTCCATATATAGCCATCTTCCATCAGATGGGAGCTGTTCTTCTCCCATGTTGGTGCACTTGTCACAAGGTGGAAAATTCCAATGATTAAAGACATTATTTAACTACTTGCTCAACTAATCCTGTAATCTAATGTATAAACTACATCTTAGGGAATCAATTGCAAGGTATATAACAATTAACCAAAAAGGTTGTACAATCACGGTCATTCTATCTGTTAACACTGCAACGAAGCAAATCACGATTATGACCAAAGGTGTAGTCTCGACCAATTTTACTGGGAAATAATCTTCTTTACGCTATATATACAACTATGATGTTAAAAACTATGCATAGTCAAGGAAATATGTTCAGCACCAGATACTATCAGTACAGCATATCCTTTGATAGAAGTTGAGAACTGACCTTTCAAAGTTTAGAGTTCATTTAAAGGGCTATATAAATCCAAATTGAATCTGTTAATTACTACTTAAGGAACAACGTTATCTTCTAAAGAAATATTAACAGTAAATAAGTCAAGGAAATATTTTCAACAAAATATACAGTAATATTAACAAAACTGTTTGAAAGCAAAAACTTAGATATTTTTCAAAACTGAAACCACATATAGATAGAGTTGGCTGAAACAATTAGAATATTTTAAGATAAAAATAACTTTATGATATTGAGAGCAGCTACTGAGAGTTTAGATCTAAGGAGACTATGCAATGAATTTGATATCTCTATCTCGAAAAGGAAAGAAAGAAAATCCCACTTTGATTAGGAAAAAGAATATATTTATCTTTCTAAACATAAAATGATAACAGAATTTTAAAGCATAACTAATTAAACGATCTAATTAAGAAAATTAACAATAAATCATCGTACATAATTTGCTAACGAGGCATAAATTATATATTCTTACTTTCTCTTGCGACACACTCTTCGTCTTTTAGCGTTGATGGAACCCTTGCAAACCCCATCCTTATCCTCAAGATTAGGGCATTTGAGGGACGAAGAGACATCATTGATAGTGTTAGGCATAACAACCCCATCGGAAACATCACTATGAGTGTTCAACAGCAAAAGGGTATTTGAGAACGATCTCAGTACCTTACGAACAAGATCTTCAACAAATGGTAACACTAACCCTTCTACTTCTGCATCTCTATGAGGAGTGTTGGATTTATGAACAAGTATTTGGAGTAACTGGTTTGCTGTGTAACGCCCTTTGTTGAGCTCTTCTTCCATTGCTTTTCTTCCATTTGAAGGCTGATTCTCCATTGCTGCTATGGAATGGTGAACAGATTGGAGACACACACACGGTCTTTTATTCAAAATAGCAATGCCCCCACTAGCAATTTTAAAATGGTTTGCCCTTCAGAGTCGAGACAAAAATCCCTGGCAGGATGAGCTCCTACTCTGACATCACAAGGGGTAACCTTGACCCTTCGGTTTTGTGTATTCTGGAATTGTGGGAGGGAATCATTGGATTCTATCCAGAAGTACATTAGGTAAATTTATAATTGGTACTTGGTGGCATTGGTGGCATGGTAGTTGGAAGGAATAGATTATAATTTACAATTTCTATCTGTATTTATATTCATTTGTTTTAATGGATAACATGAGCTTATAATCATGGTCCTGCTTCTAATTAAGCCTAATATTATATATAGGGACAAATTCTCGTGTCCTTTTATGTTTAGATTATTGCACTAATTCATTGACTTTATCTCCATTCCATTTGTTCTTTGTACAAGGTTAGAGTATTATTTATTGAAATCGGGGAGACAATAAAACCTCTGAAACAAACCTATAATGGAACGTGGTATATGTAAATGTCCCCTCTTGCATTAAAATTAAGCTCCAAGAATCTTTGTAAATGGGAAAAACCGATTGAAGGGATTCAGAATGTTACAAACTCACATTTATTTTTAATTGTTTTTAATTTTTAGCATTTACTTTTAACTTTGCTCCCCACTATAAATTATATTCACTAAATTTACTAATTCAAAATGAGAAAGACCAAGTCATTTCTCATTACTTTATATAGGCTTGTTATAGAGCTTTTATTGTCTCCCCGAATTCAAATTTTCTGATTGTCATCGTCTAGGTTTAGTTCTTATTTCTTTCTTTGAAAAATGATGCGACACAGTCGATGAGCTGAAATATTCTAGGTGCCTTATAGCTAAAGCTCACATTCGTGTGAAGCCTCAGTAGGTTTAGGTATGCAACACCGTACTTGACTACGTGCTTCAAAATTTAGAAATATTAAGTAAAATATTCTCGCTGTATTCAATATTATAAAACTTCGACTATTAAAAACTTATCTTTGTTGGTGTAAATGCTTTTCTTGTGTTTTCCTTATGAGTTTACTGTAAGCTGGTTATCTAGTATTTGGACCTTTTAGTCTAAATACAACATACCTGGCTCTGGCTCTTTTTGCAGTATAAGACTTTGACACCCTTTTGTGCCAGTTATTTCTTCGGTCTTCATTGCTCAGAAAAAAAGAAAAAGTTGCCTGTATCTAGCTGTTTTTATTCATGTTTATTTCTCAATTGAGTGCCAGTAGATAATGCGCAGTAACTTAAATTTCTCAATTATGGTAAGTATAGAGGATTATACAAACTCCAGTATATCAAAATATTTGCATGCATCTAAAGCACTTTGTTTCTAGTCATACAACATGCAGTCAACATTTAATCTATGCATGTTCCAGCTAGCAAAAGTCCTGATATCTGTTGATACTTTTGATTTCTGTATTTCACTAGACGGCTTAATTTGCAGATATATATACCTGGAGATACATCCTAATTTCAATCTTCTGCGTAATTGTGGAGAATTTTTTTACCAGAAAAATAAATATTATTAACCAGTACAAGAATGCCAACAAGTTGATGGCCCAGGTTTCCTACAGCACCTGTTAACTTAACCAACATGAAGCTTGGCAGAAAGAATCTCATCCAGAAGCTTGGCAGCAACCGCTTACATAATATTTGCCAATAGGTAGGCAAGATGTTCACCAATTTATAAGTCAAAAATCTAATTTAGGGTTTTGCATGGTCAATCTGAATTATTAGGTTTTCAATTTTTGTATTAAATATATAATACTGGAGCCACTAGCCCAATCCTTATATGCAAACTACAGTTCACCAACCAACTGGGTGTAATAATTATAATTATGAGTTCCCCATTACCTAAAACAATTCCAACCCCCACCTTCTACATCATACAACACACGTACCAGCTTCAATTCATTTTGGTATTCGTGTGATGAGAGCTGAGAGCCAATTTTATGCATTCTAACGAACTACGTACCCACACCTAGGCTAAATTCATTACTAACAGTGAATAGAGAACTATAATTGTTGCTGTACTGAAAATGAGACAAAACATAAAACTTGAAAGTAACATTTCCAAGTGCCTCGTTCCTAGGTTTTCAATTTAGTTATTGAAGTAACATGCTTGTAGAGATTTAATGTTTTCTTGAATCATTATATTGCAGGTGTTAGTAGGTAATACAGATTAGCATGTGTAGTCACACAAATCATAAATGTATTGCATAAAATTAACTTGGTGAGTCTAAAGATATATTTTTAAAAAATTATCCTATCAGACTGTGAAGCTCCAAAAGGAACCAAAATATCATAGAAACAGTAAAAAAAAATGGTTATACCAGGACAAATAAAACTAAAGAAGAACTAAACTCAAAAAGCTGAACAAAGAGAACAAATTAGTAAATCTAATTTCATGTAATCCCAATCGGTCCCATCATCTGATCTGTCCTTTCAAAGCTACATGCTTATTCTTCTTTATTTTTCTTATTTTTTATTCACTATTTCCCATTTTTCTGAACTTTGACAATTATTTGAAGTATTTGAATACTTAATGAATTGATAATATTAACAATTGTAGAATATAGTTTTTGTAGAATATAGTCTTTGCACTTTTGAACATCAAAGTGATTGAACCTACTTATCAACATCAACAAGCATATACTTATCTAGCTACTAGCTCTTAAAAAAATAGTTAGAAAGCGATTTGAAACTAGCTGATGAAAACAAGGAGTATCTGAAAGGATAAGATAATTATATATGTTGGATTAGCTCATTGATGCATCAAGAGAGGGAAACAGTTTATTTTATCACCATAAGGATATGAAATATATGAGGCTACTCAATCCATTTAGAAGTGTTTTCCTACTTATTTACAAAGTATAGCTGCAGAAGCTATAAGTACAAGAAAATTAACATTTAGTGTCAACTAAAAATCTATACTAACAACCAAAAGTTGACTCTAATTAGTAAAAACACGTTAAATTTATGTTGCACATATAGTGAATTCTAAAATCATGAATGCTAGTACACTAGTGTTGATTTTGAAGTTCGACTCTATGTAAATTGGTTAAACGGATGATATTTCATCACTAATTTTTAAATTATTTTTTTATTAAAGTAATTTAATGTTGACCAAACCAACGATAATAAGTTTTTATTTTAAAATTTATTTAATTTAGCGTCATAAATGCTTAATAAAATAGATGAGTATGGATGAAAGAGATGTGTAAATAAATTATATGAGTGTGGATGAAGTAGATCAATTTATCCAAGGTAAGTATGAATGAAGGAGATCATTGCAAGGAGTTTATATAAAAAAGTAAAAGAGAAAAAAATATAAGTAAAGACATTCCATTATTTTTGTCAATTAAAAAGGAAGAATTCTATCTTTGGCTGGGAGGATTTGCGGATTAAGTTTGTGTTTTCGTCAATTCCATTATTTTACTTGTCCCTATATAAATTGCCTACAATAGTGTTAAAGGAGATAGAAGAGGCAATTCCTTTGAGGGTGGGGGTCGGATGGGAGGAAAATTGCTTGGGTTTCTTGGAAGAAAGTCTGCGAGCCTCATGAGGTCGGCGATCTTGGTATTATTGATTTGAAAGTTTTCAATGTAGCACTTTTAAGGAAATGGATCTGGCATCTGGGAACGGACAAGGGCAGCTTGTGGAAGGACATTCTTAAGTCCAAGTATGGAGGGTCGAGAAGAGGGAGCGAAGGAGTTCTACTAAGGTGTCCCTTTGGTGAAAAGATTTGAATGAGGTTTGGGTTTCGGAGAGCTGGGGAAGGAGGTTTCAAGATCGTTTCAAATGGAAGATTGGTAACGGGAAGTTAATTAGTTTCTGGGAAGACATTTGGGCGGGGTGTGGTGACTTGAAGAGTGCTTTTCCAAGGTTGTGCTCTTTGAGCATTCCTTCTAGGTCTAAATTGGCTAAGTTTGGGAATTGGGTTGATGGAGTCTAGGAGTGGAAATTAGCTTGGAGAAGGAACTTCTTTGAGTGGGAAAAGGCTTTGGAGAGTCAACTTCTGCAAGAACTCCAAGGGTTGAGGTTGGAGTTGGATCTAGATGATGGCTAGGTTTGGAAGGACGGTGAGTTTTCTTCGGTCAACTCTGCTTATGCTTTCCTAAGGGGTGAGCCTGAAGGGGGATCAATACCGTGTATGGAAAGCTTTGGAAGACTAAGGCTTTGCCTTCGGCCCAAGTCATTGCTTGGAGGGTATTGGAAAATAAGTTAGCCACCAAGGGTAATTTAGTAAGGAGAGGGGTAGAGCTCGAGAGTAATTTATGCACTATGTGCGGGATAGAAGAGGAGTCTAGCCGCCATTTGTTTTTCGAATGCAGACTAGTTTGGCTTGTCTGGAGCCAGTGCTACACTTGGTTAGGTTTGACGTTCGTGGACCATTCTGATTCTCACTTCCATTTCCTACAGTTTAGGATGCGTAATGCATCCAAATCTGTTAATGCGATTTGGGGAACTATCTGGATTACTGTAGTAAGTGAGATTTGGAGGTTTAGGAATAAGGTGATTTTTAAAGGAAGGGTGGTGGATGTGTCAGAAGTGTTTGCGCAAATTCAACTAAAGACATGGTCTTGGGTTACATCCAAGGTACCTTCAACTTGTTTTTCTTATTTTGACTGGTGTATTAATCCTCTGATTTAGTGTTGTTTTTTAGTGTTGCTTTCTTTTTAGTCGCTTGGTTAGATGTTGGCTGGTCTGCTCCTCGCGGTTGTTAGGTGTCTTTGGTTTTTATGTTTAGTTCTCAGGAAAATGTGTTATTGTTCTGTATAAGAGTTGGATCACTTCTGAAGTGGTTCATATTTATTTATTCTTTCTTGCTGATTAAAAAAACATAAGTAAAGACATTTATCATCTTTAAATTCAAATATTTATTAAAAATAATATGTTATCTTATTTGTTCTTACGAGGATGACAAATTCATATCATATAATGAGCGTCAGTCTAATCAACACTAACTGAAATAAATAAAACTTGTCAGTCTAACTTATAATAACTTAAATAAATATAAATATTAAAATAAATAAGATTGATGTGAACTAGACCAACAATAACTTTATTTATTTTTAATATTTATTTTAATAGTATCGGCTAAGTTCAGACTAATATAACACTTACATAAATATTTGTACTTATTTAAAAAGTTAAAAAAATATTTAATAATAACTTAAAATTGATTAATTGACTTTATTATAGTCCAACATCAACTGAATTTTATTAGTATAGCCTAATAATAATTTTACGTTCTTCAACAATTTTTAAAAAATTAACTTTTTACATTGTTTTAAACTCTACTACTCATTGTAATAACGTTATATTTTGAACAACACTATAATTTAAAAATCAATTTAATATTTTCTTATACTAAAAGTTAGATGTTTTCCACTAAGAGATTCGGCCTAATGCTAGCCAACAGATAGGTACTAGACATGGAGGTTCCAAAGATTCGAATTGTTCTTTTATTATACTATTTTCAATAATAGCCAATATCAGTTAAAAACAATTAAAGCTGTGCTTCCTAAATTACCTAATATATGAGCAAGTTAGCTGAATTTTCTAAATTAGCCTAATGAAAACCATTATGAGCTAAGTCATTGTAAATCAGCTAATACAAGTCCAAATCACTTCTTAGACAATATTACTAAGTAGAAAAAAATGGTAAAAGATCTATATTTAGCTACATAAATAGGTCTTAGTCTTTAAAAAATACACAACCCATCGTCTCTAAAACAATTGTTGCATTCAAAATCACAAGGACATTGTATATTAATTATTAATAGTAAATTCTGTTTTATTTTATTCCTTTATTGTTGTCCTAAAGGGAACTAGTCAAGACCTTTTTTTAAAAAAAAAAAAGAGAGTAGAGTAGACAAATTCATATACATTTTGAGAAAATTGAATAACGCCATCAGCCATGCTATGCAAAATAAACTAAACTTGCCATTTATAATTTAAAATAGAACCACGATAACTACTGTTACTACATATATTGAAAACAACAATAAATATTCTATTATTTTCAAATATTTTTATTGAAATAGTGTTACTCTTTCCATATATTATTTTGTATGTTAATTTGAATAAGAGAAAATGATTAATTTAAAAACATATTATGAAAAAAGTTAATATTTTATTGAAATATATACAGCAGGAGTTATAATGGTATGTAGATGAGTTTTGGCAGGAACTACCACTATACTATCCTATTCTAATAAACATGATTTACTAAATTCTATTTCAGTTTTTTGAGGTATAACTGTCAAAAGTGAGAGACTCTTCATTAGAATTGTTACATTCTGAATACTCTTAATTCTATAATATTGATGTCCAATAGCATTGATAGTAATGGCTAGATTTACTACTATAGCTGATCTATTAATATAACATCAACCAATTTAAAACATTTTTATATACATTTTGGAATGGAAGGAGAACAAGATTAGAGAAAAGGAATTTACTCAAGTTATATCCATATATTGATTTGTTGACTATATTTAGAGTTAAATATGTTTTACCTCCATCTATTGTAATATAAAATTAATTTTTATTTTTAATTCAAATTTTAAATCTCTTAAATACTTATAATAAAAAAAAGTAAAGAAACTGTTAAAATTAATATTTATTAGTATATATTTTTTAACTAAAAACGAATTTTTAGTTTGAAGTTTATTGTTAGTTTGAAGTTTATTGTAATATTATAAAATTTAAGTAAATTATAAGTTAAAATGAAATATTTTAATATTTTAATTTATATTAAAAATTTATTTATCATGTAAAAAAATCTAAGACTCGTTTCAATAGTTTTAAAATAAAAATAGTTTAAAAAAATTTACTTAACTATTTTATTTATTATCTTGCTAGGTCAAGCCCCTTCGTATATGTTCTAAAAAGTGTTTCAGTGCCTTTGACAACTACAACGACCTGCAATTGCAGTGTGATTTTGATTCACATATATTTTTCCATAACTAGTCCTCAATTGCATTAGAGTTTCATGGAAACCTTAGCATTTTTTAACTTTGTCACAAGAAAAAGTAAGATTCTTTATCAAAATGAAAACATGTTTGAAAATTAAAGAAAAGAGAAGAATTCTTGGCATAAGGGAAACGCAACACCCCCCTTTTCATTTAACTCCCGTTTAGTACAAAATTCGTGAACAGAAAAAAATAATAATAAAAGAATTAATGGGGAGATATTACAGGAGGATGTATAACTACTCATTATATTAATATTTTTTGTGCTGATAAAAAAAATATTAATACTTTTTGTATGAAAACATTAAAACATTTGACATAAAATATGTTCTACTTTTGTTTTTGGTTTCCTAGTTTTAACCAAAAAATAATTAGTCTATTTGTTTAATTTTTTAGAAAAACTTTGTTTTAATAAAATAATTACTTATTATAATTTTTAACATATTAAATAAGCTTTTTTTTAACACTGTTTTTTTTTTCTACTTCTGTTCTTTTTTAATAAGCTTATTTAATATGAGGTAGAATCACTTTAAAAAAGCTCTTTTTAACATAAGAAAATATGTATTAATTTTTGTTTATATTAAAATCACTTCAAAATAAATTACTTTTTAACATAAGCACAAACATATTGAATAACGTAAGCTATAAATATACTTGTAATATCCGATTAATTAAACATTAAATATTAAGCGAATCAATCACAAGTAGTGAAGCAGTCATTTGTAAAGTTGATGGAATGATATTTGTTTACGTTAATTAGAAAAACGTAATCCTGAGAATTCTTAAATAAATGATAATGACAGAAATGGATATTTGCCGTATATGACAATAATATTGCGATTATTGCCAATACAATTTGATTTGATTAAAAACAACACAGATGGTGACTTCTGTTTCATTTGTGTATAGCGACATTACCTTCAGTTCAAACCACAGGGTAATTTTTTTTTTCTTCTTTAAATCAGAATTAAAAGCAATGCTACTACTGTTATGATAACTGAAAGCTACATACGAAAAACTCAAATCAGTATTACCTCCATGTCTTGAATCTGAAGCACTGGTAAGTTCCACAGAATTTGTTCGTCTCTCGTTCATAGCTGAGACCGTCGTTGGACGGAGAAAACGCTCATAAATAGCAAAAGGGTATTTGTGAAAGATCTGAGAAATCTTCAGCAAGAAAAGTTGAAGGAGTTGGTTCTGAAACTTGCGACTTCTGATAAGTGCTTCTGTGCCTTTCTGCAATCACAATAGTGCCCACCATCCATAAACCAGAATTTGTTTACTATTTTGTCCCTCTAATAGTATTTTGTTTTTATTTCCTTTTTTGGTGTGAACAACATGAGGTGCAACCCACGACCTGCAATAAACAAATAGCAATTATAAACTTTTAATTGGGAATCTCGAGACAAGTTTTTTGACAAATGCAAGTGCTAAGACCAACTTTCCCACACTCCAAGACGTTGATTGCAAACACAACCAATGAAGGTCCACAACGTATACGCACAGTGACGTCATAACTATTGCGTAAGGGCTTCCAGCTGTGTCGTCACACTATTAATTACTTAATTAAATAGTATGATATTGTAGACTCGGTCGATAGGGCTAACTAGGATTGTGAAATTACACTTAAATTCGTTATTGTGGAATAGGGTTATACGGTTAAAAGGGTTAAGAATGTCTCCTTAATTTAATTTAATTAGACTTAATTTAATTTAATTAAAGATTATCATTAATGAATATTGGTAATTGATTCATTAAATATATTCAATGATGGTTATTCAAAAGTTTTTTTTTTTTAAATTGTAACTCTCTCTTAAAAATCTAATGAGTATTGAGTATTAATTTCTTTATGAAAAAGTTTTCCTCTCATTCTATGTATAAAGGAAACTTCTGAAAAAGAGAAAAAATGAAGCAAGGGAGAAGAGTAACATAGAGAAAGTAGATATCCACAATAATGTGAGATTAGAAATCCTAATGAGAGACTAGAGAGACATTGTATTTTATCCTTATTGGATGAGATTGAATGTTATCCTCACATATAGTGTGAGAGAGACAAATATTGTAATCCTACTTTCATAGTTGGAGACATTTTCTAAACTGGTCTCGTGGGTTTTTATTTCTCAAGTTAAAGAAGTTTTCACATGTTAAAAATTCTCAATCTCATTATTCTATTTTTGTTATATTTTCTATTATTTACTTATTGCTTTCGCAAATGCCCATTTTGTATTTACATCAAAAGAAAGAATTAATTCTGAATGTTTTAGAATAACTATATGTTTTATGGAATAAAATTAGTGTTAGAAAAGAGATAGAAGTTTAGACTTGTTTAACTCAACCATTACACTAAATATTTTTATTATAAGAAAAAAGAACTATTGTTTCCTTCTGATTGATTACACAAGGAATATATGTTTTTTTTTTTAGGCAAAAAAATAATGAATAAATAAGATGTTCTCGTCGGTTGACCCGCCTGTCGATTGACTCCACGACACTCACACGCCTCCTTCCTCACGTTGATACGTGCTTGGTTCTTTCGAAACAATTTGCACCTGCAAAAGAGAAAGGGGGCGCCCTAGAGGCCGTTTACACTCCGACGCTCAAGTCAATAGGGGGCAAGTAACACCAAGTGTATTGAGTCTCTCTGTGTTTAGGTCTAGAAACTGTGTACCTTTGTGAAGTATTTTACTGTCCCTTATATAGTCTAGGGTTTACTGCGCCACTAGCCCTAATTAGGGTTTACTGCGCTGCTAGCCATATTTAGGGTTTACTGGAATACCCTTGCGCCGCTATCACCCAATCTTAGGGTAATCTAGCACATAAGGTTTCCTTCTCTAGAGTGCAAACTCTAACAGGGTGACCACCTGGGTGCCTCCTTGTACACCTAGTCTCTGGGGCCACCTGTTCTGGGAGTGCCTTCACTGTTCACGTGCCATGCATGTAGCTTCACTGGGAAACCCTAGTTCTGATGAGTACTCGACCCCTCAGAACTCTGCACCTAATTGTGCTCTCCCTGCTACCCGCATGGGCACTTCGTGATCCAGGCCTCTCCCTACCTCTGGGTATTTAACTGGTCATTGGCCCACTCTGGGAACCAATCTTAGCTGTTCTGTTCACGCTGTTCAAATCACCCAAGACCGATGTCACCTCGCCACACTCTGTTGCCGAGGACTCCTCAACCTGCAGAGTGACGAAGACACATCAGCCCCTTCTGGTGATCGTCACGCTCTCTCTGTAGGCTGATGACTAATCACCCCACTCTGTAGGCTGATGACTAATCACCCCTCTCTGTAGGCTGATGACTAATCACCCCTCTCTGTAGGCTGATGACTAATCACCTCTCTCTGTAGGCTGATGACTAATCACCCCACTCTGTAGGCTGATGAGTAATCACCCCTCTCATCAATACCACTTGTGGGGTCCATTTCACGTGGCTTTGGCCCATGCTGTGGGACCCAGCTGACGTCCGAGGACTGGTCAGTACACAAGCCACCCAGTCTCAAGCTGTTAACTTGTTTCAGCGAAGAGACTAAGTGATGGGCGAGGACTGATCGGTACACAAGCCCCCTAGTCTCGAGCTGTTAACTTGTTTCAGCGAAGAGACTAAGTCATTGACTCGGGCGACCTACGTGGCTCTGCACATAAGTACGTGAACAGTGCGCTGAAAGGACACTTCACCAACCCCCTTTCATCTGCTAACACGTGGCTGCATCAACGGTCCGAGATTCATAACGTTTGTGCTCCCTAGGGCTACGTTAAACCTCTTCAAAACCCCGTGCCACTTCACTGTTTCATCACTTTGCATTCTCACCTTCTGTAAACTGTATCTTCCAGCGCACGCTCTCTTCCTCTCACCAGGCTTTTCACACTTCTCCGCCCTCGCTCAACCAAAGGTATGATTTTTATGGCTTCTCCTCCTTCATAACATAATCTCGATCATCCATATGGCATGCTGTAACTGTTCTGGGCTTGTTTGTGGTTTGTGCATTCTAGGGTTCTTGTTTTTCTTTTCTGGGTTCGTTCCACCTTCGAGTCTTCGTCCACCATTGTTTTCTTCTAAGTCTTTTTCTTTTCCTGCCTCTCATTTGTTTAGATTCGAGATGGCCAGAACCAAAACTACCTCCAACCCTCCTCCAACCGTAGCGGTTGATTACAAGGCCCTCTACCCATGGGCTTCTGAGGATCTCCTTGCTGAGACCTCCAAACTCACATCTTGTGAGGATCTTCGCAAGCACAGGGATGATGAGAATGAAATCAAAGGACGCGTCTTTGGCAGGAAAACTGACGTGTACATCTCTGTGCGACCCTGTACAGAAAACGAACCCGTGTGCGCCGATGATCGCTGCAACAATGGGGAACCGTTCTTCTTCTTCTACGCCACCATTTTCAAACGAGTCAAAGTCCGCCTTCCTTTCACCGGGTTCGAGAGGACTTTGCTCACAGAGCTGAATGTGGCGCCTGCCCAACTGCACCCCAACAGTTGGGCCTTTATCAGGGCGTTCTCCGTCCTTTGCAATAACCTAGGGTTCACCCCCACCGTCGACGTGTTTCTTTACTTCTTCGAGGCGAAGAGCCCTGGCAAGAGGCTTTGGGTGAGCCTGAATGGGGTGGCAGGGAGAGTCCTACTCACTCTCTTCTCACAGTCGTACAAGAACTTCAAAGGAAGGTTCTTTCGAGTCTGCTGCAGCTCCTACGACTCCACCATACTCGATGGGTTCCCATTATATTGGGTGGAGAAGTTGAAGTTCAAGAAACCGTGCAGGCTCGAAGAGTTGACTGTCCCTGACCAAGAACTCTGCCAGACCATCTCCAGCTGGGGCGTGGTGTTTGACACCGCCCAGCTGATTAAACATGAATATAACGCCGAGACACTCAACGTGTACCTTGGTATATCATCTCCGTCTTGCACTTAACTGTTTATATACTGCATCTTCGTCTTTCTCACCCCTTTCTTGTTGTCCAATGCAGACATGGTGCTTAGTGCTGAGAAGAAGAGAAGGTTGGCCGAGGTGCTGAATCGCCGTAATGCTAGCGGTTCAGCCCCTGCAGGTCCTTCATCACCCGCGGGTGCTGCCCTGGAACCCATTGCTGAAAAGTCTAAGAGGGCAGCCCCTGTGGAGGTTTCCGACGATGAGGACACTTGTTCTGGCCTTATCTTCAAAAGGAAAAGGGTGGGGACTGCCGCGGAGGTCCTTTCGGCCACAGAAGGGCACCCTTCAACCTTTAGGGAGCACCCTCCCAGCGCTTCATCCCCTCCCGAGCCAATCTTAACGCTCGAGGGGGGTGGGGAGAGTGCTCCTCCCTCTGGCCAGATGCCTTTTGCCCCAGAGCTGCCTTCTCTGCTCCAAAGGTCTCTTGCGCAGGTGTTTGGCCAAGCTGCTTTGGAGGCCATGGACAGAAATTCCCTCGAGAACCTCCTCAGTCATGGTCTCGGGGAGTTCCTGGCCACTTCAAACTCCTTGCTGGTCAAGGGCAACGCTGAGGCGGAGCTGCTTGAGAAAACCGCCCAACTGGAGAAAGAGCTGGAGCAGAAGGATCTCCAACTCCGCCAAGCGGCTAAGCACGAGACTGCCCTTAATCAAGAACTGGGTAGTCTCCGTCAATCTGAGAAGGAGACCAAGAAGCTCCTCTTCTCCAAGGGGCAGGAGGCCCTCCAACTTGAAGCCAAGATTTTCCCCCTCCGCAACAAGATCATCGAACTGGAAGAGCAAGCGGAGGGGGCTCAAGCCAAAATGACCAAGCTGGAGGAGAGAGCTACCAACCGAGAAGTTCAGCTAGGCAAGGTTGAGGAGGAACTTGCCCAACAAATTGAATTGCTGAAGAAGACCGAGATTGAGCTTACCGACGACGCCGCCGACGCCTATGGGGAAGGCTTTGGTGATGCCCTTGCTCAGGTTGCCTGCGTGCATCCTGAGATGGACCTCTCACCATACTCTGCAACCATGCAGGTGGTCGACGGGCAAATAGTGCCCAGATAGGTCTTCTGAGTAATTGTATCTAGTGGCTGAACATCTTGTAATTACCCTCCTTTGTAATATAATTACCTTGCTTTCAATCTTCTTTGCTTTATACAACACTTTGCTTGCCTTTGTATTTCTGCTGCCTGTTCATCTGTTTGACATGCTTTATATTCATAAATAACGCACCTGTCAAAATGAATCTTAGGTAGCACGATTTTCTGCTGATTTTACTAGTGAACCCTTATTTTAATCTGGGAGTTCTCACTCAGAGGGGAAGGTGTTCCTTGCGAACTTCCCTTACCACTCACGAGACTTATAATCCCAACTAATAGATTCTGACTGACCTCTCATCGCCCATGGGCGAGGGAGGATTTAACTGGGCGAACCCTTTCACATTGGAAGTTCTCACTCGAAGGGGAGGTGTTCTCTACGAAGCTACCTCTCCGCTTACGAGACCTCTAACTCCAAGTGATAGATTCTAACTGACCTCACATCGCTCACAGGCGAGGAGGATTTCTCTGAGCGAACCCTTCTTTCACATTGGAAGTTCTCACTCGAAATGGAGGTGTTCTCTACGAACCTACCTCTCCACTTACGAGACCTCTAACTCCAAGTGACAGGTTCTAACTGACCTCACATCGCTCATAGGCGAGGAGGATTTCTCTGGGCGAACCCTTCTTTCACATTGGAAGTTCTCACTCGAAATGGAGGTGTTCTCTACGAACCTACCTCTCCACTTACGAGACCTCTAACTTCAAGTGACAGGTTCTAACTGACCTCACATCGCTCACAGGCGAGGAGGATTTCTCTAGGCGAACCCTTCTTTCACATTGGAAGTTCTCACTCGAAATGGAGGTGTTCTCTACGAACCTACCTCTCCACTTACGAGACCTCTAACTCCAAGTGACAGGTTCTAATAACATTGTACAAACACATTTAAAATATATATCTTTAACTGAATTTTATTGGGTGACCTCATTAAAAACCCTTAGAAAGGGAAAAAAGAGTGTCCCCTGTATTGTGTACTGTACAAAATTACATGGCTTTAACTGAAATAAAACTTCAGGTGGGTCGCATTCCATGTTCGAGGAATCGAACCTCCTTCTAAAGTCTCAAGCCTATATGCTCCATTCCCTAGGGCCTCTGTCACTCTGAAAGGACCAGTCCACTTAGGGGATAGCTTGTTCTCTATCTGGTATGGAGACGCCTTGCGCATGATGAGGTCTGCCTCCTGGAACTGCCGAGCTCTCAACTTAGAACTGTGTTTGAGCTCAACTCTCCTCTTCAGCGCCTCAGCCTTGATTCCTGCCTCTTCCCTAGTCTCATCCAAAAGATCAAGATTCACCTTCCTCTCTTCATTGGACTCCTCAGCCACAAAGTTCTGGAAACGTGGCGAGTTCTCCTAAATCTCCACCGGGATCATGGCATCTGAACCATACACCAAGCTAAAGGGTGTCTCCTTGGTAGTGGACTGGGGAGTAGTATGGTAGGCCCATACTATTATGGGAACCTCCTCAGCCCACCTTCCCTTTGCTTTCTCCAGCCTTCTCTTTAGTCCTCTGAGGAGGACTCGGTTGGCCGACTCGACTTGCCCATTGGTCTGTGGGTGCTCGACTGATGCAAACACTTGCTTGATCCCCAACTCAGTACATAGCTTCCCCAATTGTTGGCTTGCAAACTGCGTGCCATTGTCAGACACTAAACGTTTGTGTACCCCGAAGCGGCATACTATATTCTTCCACACGAAGTGTTGGATCTTCTGTGCTGTAATTTGTGCTACTGGCTCAGCCTCGATCCACTTCGTGAAATATTCTATGGCAACCATGAGGTACTTCATCTGTCGTATCGCCAAAGAGAAAGGCCCCAAGATGTCGATTCCCCATGTGTGAAACGGCCAGGGGCTGTATATCGACCTGAGCTCCTCTGGTGGTGCCTTAGGCCAATCAGCATGCAACTGGCATTGCTTGCACTGCTGAGCATACCTAGTACAATCTTCCCTCATCGTTGGCCAATAGTACCCTGCTCGAATGGCCTTAGAGGCCAGAGTTCGACCTCCGATATGACTACCACAGATGCCTTCATGGAGCTCTTCCATTATCCTCACACACTGCTCGCCATGCACGCAGACTAAGATGGGGTGGGTAAACCCATGTCTGTACAACTCACCTTCAATGAGCGTGTACTTGGACGAGTTTTTCTTTATCCTCTTTGCCTTCGTCGGCTCCGCTGGGAGCATTCCATCCGCTATGTAACGTTTATAGGGCGTCATCCATGTCTCTCCACTCTGTAGCAGGCAGACCTGCGATGACTCTATGATGTGAGTCTCTTATGAACCTTTCTTGGTTTGGGTTGAGTTGATATAGGTTTCATTGTATTCATGACACTTTCAAGAATTAGGATCAAAATTCTAAAGAGCAATTAATAGAGTTTCTACTCAAGAAAACAAAGGTTCATACTAAAAACACATGAATAGGTAACTTGTAGTGTAAGATAACAATGGAATATGAATGGGTAATTCAAGAACAGTACCAAACTTCAAAGGAAACACAAGAACAACATAAGAACACCAAGAACAAGTGAAAATACTGATTGAAATTCAATAGGAATTAGAAAATCACAAAGAAATTCATCAAAGAACAAAAACCCATGGATGGAAAACAAGAACAACACATGTATATGGAAACCCATGGTTTGGACGAAATTAAAACAGCAAGAAAACAAGGAAATAAACCAACAAAGTGCAGAACAATGGCAGCAAATGAAAGGAAACAACTCATGGAAAAGATTGAACCGATTAAAAATGGAAAAACTACAAGAAAACACAAATGGATATTTTTAGAAGATGAATAGAAATGACTTATGTGGTTGTAGCCTTTTGGAGATGTGATTCATGCCACTTGGAGGGTGGTTCTTCCAAGATGAGTGGGTGGTGCCGCCACTTGAGAGTCTCCAAAGCTCACAAGATAAGACATGAAGGAGAAGAAGAGACAAGTCTCACAAACTCACTCTCTCTCAATTTCAAGATAGTTTCTTTTCTTCTAACTTTCAACTTTTTTTTTATTCAAAGTACCAAGCACCCCTATTTATAATGGAGAGGGCTGGTCATGTTACAAAGGGGAAGGAGTGGGAAGAGTCACTCTTCTAGCTCCTTCTAGTGCCTAAGAGAGAAAGGAGTAGAAAAGTCACTTTTTCCACTTTTTCCTAAAGAAAGTGCCTAAAATGCCTTACATTTAGAGGTTTCTTTTGGTTTTCCTCTTTGGCATACTCCTAAGGATATTTCTATATTATTTACAAATTTATACAAGATTATTTACAAATATTTATTTATACTACTATCTTTTGAATTTTCAAGAGAACCCAAAATGTTCTACTTTTTAAGAAGACTAGTAAGAAGAATTTTAAATGCTTCGGTGGATGACCTCTTCCTCCATTAGTGAAATCCTCTTCTACTTGATCTCCATCACTCTACCTCCATTAGCATGCATGCGTTGACTCGTGGTTTCTTCAAAGTTTCTTAAGTCAACAAGCGATGACTCCTCTTCTCACCATCTGACTGGCTGATCTGATGGACTCCCACCAAGTTATCAGCTGTATAAGTACGAGGCGCCCTCAGAGTCTCCTGAATGACTGTCCTCTGTCTGCCCCCCTTGCCTGAGCTGGCGAGTTTGGCCAACAAGTCAGCTCTGGCATTCTGTTCCCTGGGCACGTGTACTAGTTCAAATGATTCAAACAAACTCTTCAATCTTTGGACATACTCCAGGTAAGAGGCCATCTGTGGGTCTTTGGCCTGGTACTCTCCCGCCACTTGACCAGTGACCAACAGTGAGTCACTCTTGGCCATAAGGCTCTGCGCTCCCATTTCCTTAGCCAACAACATCCCGGCGATCAAAGCCTCATACTCTGCCTGGTTATTGCTGGCTTTGAAAGCGAACCACAGGGCCTGCTCTATCAACAACCCTTTGGGTCCCTCCAGGATAACCCCTGCTCCACTACCTTGCTGATTCGAGGACCCGTCTACTAACAATACCCATATGAAGCTGGGCCCCTCCTGCTGGGCCTTGGTTGAGGACATCTCGGCCACAAAGTCAGCGTAGACCTGTCCTTTGATCGGGCCCCTGGGTTCATACTGGATGTCGAACTCTGACAACTCGACTGCCCAACGCACCATTCTTCCCGTCACATCAGGCTTCTGCAGGACCTTACATATCGGTAAATCTGTCATCACCACCACTGTGAAGCTCTGAAAATAGTGGCGAAGTCTTCTGGCTGAGAACACCACTGCTAATGCTGCCTTTTCTATGGCTTGGTATCTCGTCTCAGGTCCCTGCAAAACTTTGCTAACAAAATAAATGGGCTTCTGGCTCTGTTCCTGCTCTTGAACCAAAATAGAACTCACCGCCCTATCCGTAACTGCAAAGTACAGCCGCAGGGGTGTGCCAAGCTGAGGCTTGCACAAGACTGGCGGGCTGGCCAGATACTCTTTAAGCTTGAGGAAGGCCTGCTCACATTCTGCAGTCCAGGCGAATCTGCTATTCCTTCTAAGGCATTGGAAGTAAGGGTGGCCTTTGTCTCCTCCGGCTGACACGAACCTGGAGAGTGCAGCCATCCGACCTGTCAACTGTTGCACTTCTTTGACCGATGTTGGGCTCCTCATGGCTATGATCGCTGCACACTTGTCTGGGTTGGCCTCGATCCCTCTTTCCGTAAGCAAAAACCCAAGGAACTTGCCTGCTTCCACCCCAAAGACACACTTCTCTGGATTCAACTTCAGCCTGTACTTCGCTATCGTATTAAATAGCTCCTCCAAGTCGTCAACATGCTGCTATCGTGCCTGGGACGTCACCACCATGTCATCTACATAGGCCTGCACATTGCGTCCCAGCATGGGGGCAAGGACCTTGTCCATCAGCCTCTGATACGTGGCACCCGCGTTCTTCAGCCCAAATGGCATGACTGTGTAGCAGTAGCAAGACAGCTCTGTCATGAACGCAGTCTTGTTCTCGTCCATCGGGTGCATCTTGATCTGATTATACCCAGAGAATGCGTCCAAGAAGCTGAGTAACCTGCAACCTGAGGCACTGCCTACTAGCGCATCTATGTTGGGCAGAGGGTAGGAGTCCTTTGGACAGGCCTTGTTGAGATCTGTGAAGTCCACACACATCCTCCACTTCCCATTGGCCTTTTTTACCAGGACAACATTCGCAAGCCACTCAGGATACTGTATTTCCCGTATGTGGCCTGCTTTTAGCAACTTTTGTGTCTCCTCCCTGACAACTTGTCTTTGTTCATCATTGAACTTCCTTCTCCTCTGGCGGACTGGTCTAACTTGGGGATTCAGTGCCAGGCGATGGCATAGGAAGTCAGGGTCAATGCCTGGCATGTCTGAGGGGGACCAAGCGAAAGCGTCCAAATGCTTTCCTATGACCCCCGCTACCTGGTCCTGGGTCTCCTGAGACAGGGACTTACCCAGCTTGAAAATCTTTCCCCCAATCTCCTTCTCCACCACCTCTTCTGCCGGTTCGGGTCGCCTCGCCCGGGCGACCTCTGCTCGTGTGACCCCGACGTCACCTCGGGGCATCTCTGCTTCATCGACACCCCCTCCCGGTGGTGAGGTGGTCACCATGCAGACCCCCCTTTTCGTCTTGAGGCTATTCTCATAGCACCTTTTAGCCTCTTTTTGATCTGATTTGATGGTTACTACCATCCCCTCCATCGAAGGCAACTTCATCTTCATGTGCCTTGTGGACACCACAACCTCTAACCTGTTTAGAGCTGGTCTGCCCAGTAGTATGTTGTAGGGAGATGGGGCGTTCACTATAAGGTACCTGATGTTCTCTGTGCGAGATGCCACTCCATCAGTGAAAGTGGTCCTCAACTCGATGTACCCCCGCACTTCGACTTGGTCTCCTGTGAATCCATACAAACAGCCAACGTAGGGTCGCAGCTGATCTGGAGACAACTGTAACTTATTGAACGTCGACCAGAACATCTCATTGGCCGAGCTTCCTTGATCTACTAACACCCGGTGCACCTTGCGTGCGGCAGTGACAACTGAAATGACCACCAGATCGTTATCATGGGGGATAACATCTCGGCGATCAGCCTTTGTGAAGACGAGGTCGATGTCTGGGAAGTGATCCTCCTCGCAGGTCTCCACTGCCATCACCGAACGTGCATACTTCTTACGTTGCGAAGAAGTGCACCCTCCTCCTGAGAACCCACCTGATATAGTATGGATCTCACCATGTATGGGCACTTCGTGCCCCTGGTCTGTCCTTGGTACAACGACCGCCTCGCCCTCTGATGCCTCCTTCAGGTAGTCATTCAAAAACCCACTCTTCACTAACTCGTCCAATTGGTGGCCCAAGGCCAGACAATTTCGAATGGGGTGACCAAAGGCCTGATGGAACTCGCACCAGGCGTTTTTGTTTGGCCCCAACCTCTTGTCACTCTTTGAGGGCCTTTCCCATGCCTTTCTCCCAGGCAATTATGAACACGGTGGTCCCAGCCACCTTTGTAGGGCCTAAGACCGTGTTGATCCGATCGGTCATCGGTAGTCGATGACGTCAGCAGCAGATGACCACGTGGACCATTCACAGGGTGACACGTGGTAGAAGATAGCAGGTGAATCAGAGAGGAGGTCACTCAGAACGGTGATCGGTGGTCAATTGCTAAGTGACCACCACCAGCAGATCAGTTCCTAGATGAGCGCCTGACAACGGAGCGCGCCGATTAGTCATCGGCCTGTCCCAACAGAGAAGGGTGATTAGTCATCGGCCTGTCCCAACAGAGAAGGGTGATTAGTCATCGGCCTGTTGTGTACCGACCAGTCCTCACTAACGACTTAGTCTCTCCATTGAAACAAGTTAACAGCTCGAGACTGGGGGGCTTGTGTACCGACCAGTCCTCGGACACCGAGAACAGCTAGTGAAAGGTGAGCTACGTCGGCTGGGTCCCATAGCATGGGCCAAAGCCACGTGGGTAGGGCCTCACAAGTGATATAGATTAGCAGGGTGATTCGTCATCAGCGCGTCCCCACGGTGGGCGCCAAATGTTCTTACCGGTTGACTCGCCTGTGGGTTGACTCCACGACACTCACACGCCACCTTCCTCACGTTATGTGCTTGGTTCTTGCGAAACAATCTGCACCTGCAAAAGAGAAAGGGGGCGCCCTAGAGGCCGTTTGCACTCCGACGCTCAAGTCAAGATGGGCAAAAAACACCAAGTGTCTTGAGTCTCTTTGTGTTTAGGTCTAGAAACTGCGTACCTTTGTGAAGTATTTCACTGTCCCTTATATAGTCTAGGGTTTACTGCGCCGCTAGCCCTGATTAGGGTTCACTGCGCTGCTAGCCATATTTAGGGTTTACTGGAATACCCTTGCGCCGCTATCACCCAATCTTAGGGTAATCTAGCACATAAGGTTTCCTTTTCTGGAGTGCAAACTCTAATAGGGTGACCACCTGGGTGCCTCCTTGTACACCTAGTCTCTGGGGCCACCTGTTCTGGGAGTGCCTTCACTGTTCACGTGCCATGCATGTAGCTTCAATGGGAAACCCTAGTTCTGATGAGTACTCGACCCCTCAGAAATCTGCACCTAATTGTGCTCTCCCTGCTACTCGCATGGGCACTTCGTGATCCAGGCCTCTCCCTACCTCTGGGTATTTAACTGGTCATTGGCCCACTCTGGGAACCAATCTTAGCTGTTCTGTTCACGCTGTTCAAATCACCCAAGACCGATGTCACCTCGCCACACTCTGTTGCCGAGGACTCCTCAACCTGCGGAGTGACGAAGACACATCAGCCCCTTCTGGTGATCGTCACGCTCTCTCTGTAGGCTGATGACTAATCACCCCACTCTGTAGGCTGATGACTAATCACCCCTCTCTGTAGGCTGATGACTAATCACCCCTCTTTGTAGGCTGATGACTAATCACCCCTCTCTGTAGGCTGATGACTAATCACCCCACTCTGTAGGCTGATGACTAATCACCCCACTCTGTAGGCTGATGAGTAATCACCCCTCTCATCAATACCACCTGTGGGGTCCATTCCACGTGGCTTTGGCCCATGCTGTGGGACCCAGCTGACGTCCGAGGACTGGTCAGTACACAACGAAGTGCCCATGCGGGTAGCAGGGAGAGCACAATTAGGTGCAGAGTTCTGAGGGGTCGAGTACTCATCAGAACTAGGGTTTCCCAGTGAAGCTACATGCATGGCACGTGAACAGTGAAGGCACTCCCAGAACAGGTGGCCCCAGAGACTAGGTGTACAAGGAGGCACCCAGGTGGTCACCCTGTTAGAGTTTGCACTCCAGAGAAGGAAACCTTATGTGCTAGATTACCCTAAGATTGGGTGATAGCGGCGCAAGGGTATTCCAGTAAACCCTAAATATGGCTAGCAGTGCAGTAAACCCTAATTAGGGCTAGCGGCGCAGTAAACCCTAGACTATATAAGGGACAGTAAAATACTTCACAAAGGTACGTAGTTTCTAGACCTAAACACAGAGAGACTCAATACACTTGGTGTTACTTGCCCCCTATTGACTTGAGCGTCGGAGTGCAAACGGCCTCTAGGGCGCCCCCTTTCTCTTTCGCAGGTGCAAATTGTTTCGAAAGAACCAAGCACGTATCAACGTGAGGAAAGAGGTGTGTGAGTGTCGTGGAGTCAATCGACAGGCGGGTCAACCGGCGAGAACAGATGTTGATACTTATATTTTGGAGCAGTATGTAAAACTTCAGAATCAGAAGTATGGATGGGGTCAAGAAGTATATCTATTTTAATTTATACGTAGGTATTGTAATTTTTATATATATTTAGGAGCATTCATCCGTCTAAGTACTCTTAAGGCATTATAATGGCTCTAAACAAGGATCACCCTATTACAATTGGGTTTCACTCTATTCTTTGGAAGTAGCTATTGTTTTGGAGTTGCAGCCAAACTTTTGGGTCGAAGATGAAAAAGTGAGCTTGTAGGCAATGCTCCGAAGTTGTTACAGGAGCAAGTCAATGGAAAACAAAATCAGGAGGACAAAACTTTGGTAGGAAGGAAGAAGCAGGACGTATGTGTCCAAGGAATTAGGCTACAGATGCTGTCTTTTTTATGCAGCAACAAGAGTCTCACATGTCATAGTGGAGGCATTGCTTTGATGATTAGTCTAAATGGTATTGGACCAAAAACGTTTTATTCTTTAAGGGGCACGAAAGTTTAAAGTTGTGACTCGAACGTGAGGCAGGGCATGGTTGTAGTTAGAAAATCAAAATCTGGTGCTTTTTTTATTTTTGCAGCAACCATGTTTTTTTGCATAATTGGGCTGCACAAGAGTTAAGAGTTCAGGCTCTTCTTTGCTGCATAATTGTTGCTTACGTGGGGTGCCTCAGGTTTTTGCTTGGCTTTGCTATATCTAGTATAAGCTGGACAGATAGTAGTTTTTTAAGTTGGATTTTCTGAAGATTGTAACAGATTTTATCTTAGGTTTTTAATGCTACAGCTTAGGTAGTTTAGGTCTATGTGCCTAATACTCACTGTAGCCATAGGATAAGGTTTTTTGTTTAGTAATATTTATATGCAAATAACTATCCGCTGTATTATGATACTTTAAATACAAGTGGGTTGGTACCAAGATCTCTTTTTCCATCAATATAGTTTATCTTATTTAAAATAATAACACTTATTCGTACACTAAAAAAAATTGTTAAACAAAAATTAATTTTAAAAAAAATTATTAATTATTAACTAAATTAAATATTATTTTATAAATTAAAAAATTATTAATATTTAAAGTACTTTCTATCATTAATAAAAAATTATAAATTAATTTTTAAATTACTATTTAATTAACTATCAAAATTTTAACTACTAAAATTGTTTGTTTTAGATTTTAAAGTTGATAACTAAATCTTTGATAGTCATATACAAATTTAAAAAATAATTTATAAATTTTTATTGATAATAAAAATTATTAGATATAAATAATTTTTTAATATATAAAATAGTATCTAATTTAGTTAATATAGTAATTAATTATTAATTTTTTAAAATTAATTTTTATTAAGGATTTTCTAGTAGTAATAAAGTAATAAAAAATAAAAAATATCAAGAAAAAAGTAAAAATAAATTAGATATAATTATTTTTAAATCTATATTAATGCTTAAAATTAATATTGAAATAGACTTAATAGTCCCATTAAAATAGGGGCCTTTTGAATTTTTCTTCCTTTTAATTTTTTATCTGTATTAATTTTTTTTTTTTGGTGATCTTTTATAGTTAGTTTATTTCGTTAAGTGTAGAAATGATGCAATATTACGACATGCGACACAATTAGAATTATGAACGTATTTACAAGAGTGTGGCCGATAAAAAAAAACAAGGGTATGCTGATAAAAAAACAAGGGTGTGTGGCTTATCTTGTAATACCAAGTTTTCCGCTTTTCTATGCTTTGAGGATATGTTTTGTTTTTTCATTAATTTGATATAGATTTTTTTATCAGCAAAAACAATTAATAAATATGAAACATTTAAGGGTGTCATTCCTAATTAAAAAAAAAAAAAGAAAGCAAGACCTTCAATCTATGCAAACATTATCCAAGAGAACACTTTTAGGTATGATGGTGTATTGCTACTACAAAACAACCCAACAACGGTAGATGAACAACCAAGACAAAAAACAATTTGGCTAAAATATTCAGGATAGGTCAAATGTTGCCTTACTGGATAAATTTTATTAGCCTCAAATAAAGCTAAAAACATTGTTCGTTTATGTTTATTTGTGTTCAAAATTTCATCAATTTCTTCATTGTCTTCAAATAGAATAGGTTGTTCATATAATAGATGAAATGTCAACCTTTAAACTGGAGACCATCTATGAAGAATATCAAAGGCAAATATTCTCCACACAGCTTCACACGGAGATATATATCTACAATTATAATATTGTTTAATTTCATCTATAACTAGGGTCTTAGTAGAGTCTTTGGCAGTATTAGTAATTTTCAAATTTGCTCTATCTGGACCTTTGTTGACCTATTTAAACAAATACTTGATTGAATTGGATTTGTTGCAATATTCGGTGTTAACATGGGTTTGGTACCTGAGTAGTAGCAATGGGCTATACGACACAACATTTCTATTATCTAACCTAATACCATTTTTTCTAATGAATATTCCATTATCTCAACCTTTGTAACATGGATATCCATCCTCATCAATAGTAGTCAACAATTTAAATTTCTTGGGGTAAAATTTCAAACATCTATAGTTATTCATGCAAGGTTAGCTAAATCGAGAGACTCCACATGGACCATGTATCATATATGTTGCAACTGCCTTTTACAATTTACAATATAAATTTGCATGCGACAATTCTGCCGAAATTACTCCATCAATGTCCATTGGACTTTGTAAGTTTTTGCCTCCATGCAACCACAATAATATGTTGGCATGAGTCAAACCCCTTTTTTTGAAATTCCACAGTGTACATACCTATAATAATATTAAAAGTTGTTTGAATTATTAATATATAAAATATCAAAGAAAAGTTTTAAATAAGGAGTAATGTGATTACTTGCATTAACTTTGCCAAAATATTTATCTTTTTTGAAATTAGTCATCATTTGATCTAATTTCATCTTGAATACTCTGCAAACTATGTTTGGCCTATCAAGAACAGTTAATCCTTTTGATGTAACGAAGTCACGTATTTCAAACTAGTTTACATTGTAAGTAATAATCATAAATAAATCAGGATATCCAAACATTTTACAAATGGCCATAGCGTCTTGGCAATTGTTGAACATGTACCTCATTCCGCCTGTAAATGATACAGGTGATCCAGCCTCTTGACCAAAGCGTCAGAGCTTCTCCTTCTTGAACCTCGTCCTCACCAGCTTCAAGCCGAATCTCCGATGACCTTCAGTTGATAGTCCTCCAAGAAACCTGAAAGAACAGTGTGGCGCCTCTGCGGCCGGTTGCGCTCCGACGCTCAAGTCAGTGATTGAATCAACAAAGAACTTTAAAGAAAAACTCATAACCGTGTATCAGTGAATCAATACCAAAATGAATCCCCCCCCCCCTAAATTCTGTTAAGAATTTCACATATATACCTGAGTCTTTCTCTCTCTTGACGGTTATTCCTCTTGACACGTGGATAACATCTGGTCATACACGTGTCACCATCTGGAGTACCTGCAGCTGAAACGTTACCTTCACTTTGCTCCTGCGACTAAGTTATCCACACAGGGAGTAGCTTAGTGCACAGGCTACCCTGGGCGCAACCTTAACATGGCGAGCTGGTTAACACTGGGTATCACGGCTCACACTACACATGGTGGCAGACATGCCACTTATCTTCTGTATTTAGACCATATAACTGTTGAACCAAGTGGTGTTCAAGGTTTTGAAGAATCCAAATCCTTTGAAGGATGATGAAGCTTTTGCTGTGCTTGCTGTTGCTGTGCTGGTTTAGTTAGGATCTGGGTAGTTTGAGTTGTGTAACTCAACCTTTGATTGAATCTAAAGCTCAAGCATCTCAACTTTCAAACAAAGTAAAGTGTTTTTTCAAACTGAGTTAAAACAACCGATTGTTTTATCGAAACAACCGATTGTTTAAGCTTAGGTGTTTTGAAAACTGTTTTGAACTGTGAAAATTGGTTAAGTAACAAAACAACCGATTGATTCGAGGAAACAATCGATTGTTTGTTATGTTTTTATAACAGAAAACAATTTTGACTTTGACTGGGCTTTAAATGCTTTTAATTCATACGCTCCAGTCATTAAATGCTTTGACCAATCTTTCTAAAGAAATTAAGAGTTTGTTAAGGTTTGATTACAAACATCTTCTTTATATATATACAGAAAAACAGATTTGAAAAAGAAGAATCTAAGTGAATTGAAAAAAAGTTTTTCTAAGAGTTGGAGATTGCTTAGAGTTTTGGTTGATCAAAGTGCTGAGATAGGATTCTCTTGTACTGATTTCAGATTGCTTCTGTAACAAGTGTAATCCTTGTAATTCTGTGAACATTCGTTTGTGCTGTTGCTAAGAAGAGCTGTGTGTTCTTGAGGGGATCAAGATCAGCTTTCTTAGAGTGGTGTGCTGACCAAGGAAAGTGTGTTTCTTAAGGGTGTTCAAGGTCACTTTCTTGGTTGTTGTGTAAGTAATCTGGGTTTGATTGCTTAGTGGATTTCCTCAGGGTTTCTGAGAAGACTGGATGTAGCTCTGGGTTGGAGTGAACCAGTATAAACATCTGTGTACAATCTCTCTATCCCTAACTCTTTAATTTCAGTTTATTTGTTGTTTTCTGGTATAAACAACCGATTGTTTCGAAGAAACAACCGATTGTTTTCCTGGCATTGCTGTATTGCTTGCTGTTTTGGCAAACTGAATTGCTTAATCATTTGATTTCTGAAAGATATTCATTCTAGCTTGGAAAAGTTTGCGAAAACCTCTTTAAACAATTCACCCCCCCTCTAGTTTAAAGCCATCTTTCCTAACAATAACAAGTGCTTGCTAAGCCTTCTCAAATTCCCGGCGATGTGCTCCTTTCGGCGACTTGCTGACCACCTGATCTCCTAACCTTCACGCACGACGATCATGTGCAACTTAGGCGATTACTGATCCACACCGGCGATAAGCGATTACTCAACCTCAAGGCGATAGGCGATTATTCATCCTCACAGGCGATAGGCGATTACTCATCCTCAAGGCGATAGGCGATTACTTGACCTGTACTTCTTGCATAACGCTCTCGCTGGGAGCCTGGGTCCCAGCTTAACTGTGTGTTAACAGGAAACCCCCGATGACTGATCAGTGCTTCTTTACTTCTCGCGCTCTGCTTCCAGGCGCTCGTCTTGGTCTGCCTCCAGGCGCTCATCGCGCTCTGCCTCCAGGCGCTCATCTGACGCTGATCTGCGGGTGATGGTCCCTTAGCAACCGACCACCGATCACAATTCTGAGTGATCACCTCCCTGATTCACCTGCTATCCTCTACCACGTGTCACCCTGTGAACGGTCCACGTGGTCAACTGCTGCTGATGTCATCGACTACCGATGACCGACCGGATCACAAGCCCCCCAGTCTCGAGCTGTGAACTTGTTCTCAGCGAAGAGACTAAGAATTCGTCTTCTGGCGGTCTACAGGAGCGCACACTCTGGCAGTAACACTCTTTCATTCCTTCTTCTTTGCCTTCAGACATTCAAAGCATTTCTCTGTGAGACCCTTTGACTTCTTCAATCTCCAACCTTCGTGACGCTTTTTTGGTGCATACGCTGTGGGATGCTTTCTGATCCTTCTCGTAACTTAGGGTTTTTCTGACGACCATTGTTCTTATAAACCCTCATTTGTTCATTCTTCCTTTTTCTTCGAACCTTTCCTTTGAGTCACCTTCCCTCATCTCTTCCTTTTTCTTTCTTTGCAATTTCTTGATCCACGTGTTCTCCTCCAGCATGCCCACAGGATTACCTCACAATTACGTCATCACACCCGACTACTTGGTCAGTACACACCGATGACTGATCACCTCCCTCTGAGGGGACACACTGATGACCGATCACCCGCTAATCCAAGCTACCTGCGAGGTCCACTCCACGTGGCTTTGGCCCATGCTGTGGGACCCAGCTGACATGGTTCACCCCTTACTATCTGTTCTCGACGACCGAGGTCTGGCCACTACACAAGCCCCCCAGGCCCGAGTTGTGACTTGTCTCAACGAAGAGCCTTACAACTCGCCTGATCGCTATTGGACCTACCGGGTTGACGGGCTCTCACCTTTTTGCCGACGACCGAGGTCATGTAATGAATGAATTATAAATCTTGTCTTTACAACTCGAATTACTCTTTCTCCTTTACAGCTCAACTTTCACCTTGTGTGGGTTGTTTGTAAAGGTCATCTTCCGTTCTCTTCACTTAGCCTGGTTTCTTTGTGCGTTTAACTGACATGCCAAGTGTTCTGCATCATCGCCAGAAATTCCTCTGATCTGGTACTTGTCGAATTAAATTTGGGCGATGTCGCCTTCTTTACCCAAATAAGACGTCCTTTGTGGGATCACCTTTTGCAACCTTCTATTCGCTTTTTCACCTGTTGTTCCTATATATGAACCCTTCTTGCCTGCACCTGCTCGAAGGCAAGGAGGACTTCCTCTGTCGCCTACACTTGCTCACAGGCAAGGAGGAATTCTCCTTTCTCGCCTGCACTTGCTCAAAGGCAAGGAGGTCTTCTTCTTTCTCGCCTACACTTGCTCAAAGGCAAGGAGGACTTCCTCTGGTGCCTACACTTGCTCAAAGGCAAGGAGGTCCTCCTCTGTTGCCTACACTTGCTCAAAGGCAAGGAGGACTTCCTCTTTCTCGCCTACACTTGCTCAAAGGCAAGGAGGACTTCCTCTATTGCCTACACTTGCTCAAAGGCAAGGAGGACTTCCTCTGGTGCCTACACTTGCTCAAAGGCAAGGAGGTCTTCCTCTGTTGCCTACACTTGCTCAAAGGCAAGGAGGACTTCCTCTTTCTCGCCTACACTTACTCAAAGGCAAGGAGGACTTCCTCTGTTGCCTACCCTTGCTCAAAGGCAAGGAGAACTTCCTCTTTCTCGCCTACACTTGCTCAAAGGAAAGGAGGTCTTCCTCTGTTGCCTACACTTGCTCAAAGGCAAGGAGGTCTTCCTCTGTTGCCTACACTTGCTCAAAGGCAAGGAGGGCTTCCTCTTTCTCGCCTACACTTGCTCAAAGGCAAGGAGAACTTCCTCTTTCTCGCCTACACTTGCTCAAAGGAAAGGAGGTCTTCCTCTGTTGCCTACACTTGCTCAAAGGCAAGGAGGTCTTCCTCTGTTGCCTACACTTGCTCAAAGGCAAGGAGGACTTCCTCTTTCTCGCCTACACTTGCTCAAAGGCAAGGAGGACTTCCTCTGTTGCCTACACTTGCTCAAAGGCAAGGAGGACTTCCTCTTTATCGCCTGCACTTGCTAAAAGGCAAGGAGGTCTTCCTCTGTTGCCTACACTTGTTCAAAGGCAAGGAGGACTTCCTCTTTCTCGCCTGCACTTGCTCAAAGGCAAGGAGGTCTTCCTCTGTTGCCTACCCTTGCTCAAAGGCAAGGAGGACTTCCTCTTTCTCGCCTGCACTTGCTCAAAGGCAAGGAGATCTTCCTCTGTGCCTACACTTGCTCAAAGGCAAGGAGGACTTCCTCTGGTGCCTGCACTTGCTGAAAGGCAAGGAGGTCTTCCTCTGTGCCTACACTTGCTCAAAGGCAAGGAGGACTTCCTCTGGTGCCTACACTTGCTCAAAGGCAAGGAGGTCTTCCTCTGTTGCCTACACTTGCTCAAAGGCAAGGAGGACTTCCTCTTTCTCGCCTGCACTTGCTCAAAGGCAAGGAGGTCTTCCTCTGTGCCTACACTTGCTCAAAGGCAAGGAGGACTTCCTCTGGTGCCTACACTTGCTCAAAGGCAAGGAGGTCTTCCTCTGTTGCCTACACTTGTTCAAAGGCAAGGAGGACTTCCTCTTTCTCGCCTGCACTTGCTCAAAGGCAAGGAGGTCTTCCTCTGTTGCCTACACTTGCTCAAAGGCAAGGAGGACTTCCTCTGGTGCCTACACTTGCTCAAAGGCAAGGAGGTCTTCCTCTGTTTCCTACACTTGCTCAAAGGCAAGGAGGACTTCCTCTTTCTCACCTGCACTTGCTCAAAGGCAAGGAGGACTTTAAAGACTTTTAACTTGTGCCCCTGATCGCCTAAGGGCGATGAGGACTTTAAAACTTTTCACTTGTGCCCTTAATCGCCTAAGGGCGATGAGGACTTTAAAACTTTTCACTTGTGCCCCTGATCGCCTAATGGCGATGAGGACTTTAAAACTTTTCACTTGTGGCCTTAAATGAATTCTAAGTATGTTTTTATTTAAAATAAAAAGGAAGGAAAGTGTAGCTTAGAAGACTATGAGATCGCCTGGTTAGTACATGATCGCCAATCGCCTAGATTACACATGATCGCCAATCGCCTATGGTGCACATGATCGCCGAAAGTGCACTCAGTATGTGGTCAGGATACTGGATCAACCATAGTGGGTTCCAAAAACCACGCGTATCAAGGTGTGGGTTAAGCCTTAGATACGCTGTGCATGCGAAGCTCTATGCTTGAGCATAAGAAATCGTCCTTAGTGTTGCATGCATGGGCGCACGAGGAGTAGTGTTGATCTACTCTTGGAAATGTGAAGCTACCGATGTCACCAAGTCATGTGGAGATGATACCTTGGACGTAACATAGTGAGATGAAGAACCTTCAGCAAGGCGTGGCGATGTGTCGTCGAGCATCGCCAGGGCGCGAGGCATGCGGGCATCGCCAGGGCGCGAGGCATGCGGGCATCGCCAGGGCGCGAGACATGCGGGCATCGCCATGGCGAGACATCGGTCGTCTCCCAGGGAGAGACATCGGTCGTCCGCCAGGATTAGACATCGGTGGATAGTCATCGCGCGAGCGGTCATCGGTGGAAGGTTATCGCGTGATGTCGAGTTTCACACAGATAAGGTGGGACCCAGGCTCCCAGCATGAGACGTCCTGCACGCGCGACAAGTAGACAAAAAGGGTGGTTCAGAATAGTGACATCAGAGAGTTGGCATGCGCAGAGACACGCGTGGTCGTACTGTTCAGGGAAGCGTGCACGCAAGCCTCCCTGCAGAGTGGGTGGTGGCAGTGGCATTTGTGGACAAGTTGGTTTAGATTCAAAAACTCACTTCTGAGAGGAGAGAACGTTGCTGTGGTTCAAGAGTGACAGAGTGAGTTTACCTTCATCCTCCTCCTTTCTCTCCTTCGCGCTGCGATTCAAGTATCCTCAAGCACCAGTACGACGAGCGACGACTGCCCTTGGACACCTGGCGAGTTCTCTGCGAGTTTTCCGTCAGTACGCTAGAACAGAGTTAAGGCATCTTTAAGCTTCGGTGGGTTTTGGAGCTCTTGGTGTTTTGCGCCAGTCCAGGTAAGGGAAGCTAGCATTTTCGTTTATAAAAACGTTAGGCGAGTAGGTTCTGAAGTGAGGGCGACGTGGTCGCCGGTTTTCATATGCTTTTCACGATGCTCTGTTTTATGTGTGGGGCGACGTGATCGCCGGTTTTAATACTATTTTCGAAGTCCCCTGTTTTAGTTTCGTTTGAAACTGTTTGAGATTGAAATGTGAAATGCATGTAATATTCGAAAATCTGAACCTTGGAATGATTGTTTCTGTGATTGGGATTGTTTAAGAAAAGATTCAAAATATTATATGATGGAATTGTGCTTTTACGTGTTGTATGATGCATTGAATGTTGTGAATGTGGGATCAAGGCATAGTATTTTCAGGAAAGAAAATACCGTGTAAGATCGTGTGTAATGTGCATTGACTAGGGACTTGTCTAGAAGGAGATATCCTGACTCTGCTGATATAATGGAATCACATAGATGAAGTTATTCAGTTGTGGAGAGTCTAAGGAGGTTCATATGTATGGGTAAGTTATTTGAAAGATAACTGACTTGACCTGTTATATGAATTAACCCTGTCATACCGGGAGAGTGATGATATTGAGATTATGTATGCGCATGGCTGTGTGGATTTCACAGCGACCCTGTGTGGATTTCACAGTGGTGTGGTATGACAGGTGCAGATCTCTGAGTCTGAGTCAATGCACGAGTCTTCCGGAAGTAGAGTCATGTGTCTATATGTTACGAGTCAGTGGAAAGTCTGACGTGTGAACCATGAATATTGAATGTAGTGAATAGACACTTGACGAGTTTGTGGAATATGGGGATGTTGATGGTTGAAATTGATATAGATTATGAATGGTGTGAAGATTTATGTTTTCTATTGATATAAAGTTTCATATTTAAAGTTTTTGAAAATATCTAGCTTACCCTTTTATCTTGTATCGTGGTTGTTTTTCTTAAACCTGTGATGATCGTGTATAATTGCACGGGAGCAGACGAGGTTGCAGGTAGTAGAGCTCCTCTGTGAGTGGTCGCCGGAAGGAGATCGCCTGTTTCTGTTTCTGTTAGGCGATCGCTTGTTTTCTGTTTCTGATAGGAGATCGCCCGTTTTCTGCTTTCTGTTAGGGGATTGCCGGTTTTGAATGCTGTGGTTTTTATTTTATTTTGAAAACTCCTGTAGGGAGATGTATTAAAACTTCCTCAAAAAGGGATATTATTTTGAGGCACATTTGTACTAATGGATGAATTATATTATGTATATATCTATGTTCAATTTTGATATTATTGTTTCACCTTTATTTTATTACATAAATATGAAAAGCATTTGGCGGGATGTTACATTGGCCCTCGCTGCTCGCCGGTTGGGAGCTCGACGCATTTGCTGCCTTCTTCTCTAGCAAATAGTCCTTCAGAAATCCATTTCTAACCAACTCGTCGAGTTGGTATCCCAGCGACAGGCAGGAGTCAAGGGTGTGGCCAAAACCTTTGTGGAATTCACACCACGCGTCTGGCTTTGGCCCCAACACCTTATCTGACATTTTTTCAGGCACCTTCAGCTTGGGAGCTATGCTGGGAATGGCGATTAGGTCCACCAATCCCATCACGAACTCATGCCTCGGAGGGCGCTTGAACTCCCTCAGGCGACCTGGCCCTCTTCCTCTACCACTGCCATCACCTTTGTTTTTCTTGGAATCATAAGGATGGTATGTCCTTTGATCCTTCTTCACCACCGCCGTCTCCAACACCCTTTGAGGCTGAGTCTTGGCTTGGGTGCGTGGTTTCGCAGGAGCCATATTCCCTCTTTTCTCTATCACTTCATTCTTGGCGGCGATGTGAGCAACAACACGTCGCCGAATCTCTACAAACGTTGCAGGGTGGCTCCTGATTAACGATTCACTGAAGGGTCCAGGTAGCACGCCCTTCTTGAAGGTGTGCACGAACATTTCTTCATCTCTACCTGGTAGTCGGACTATCTGAGCTCCAAACCTATTCAGATAGTCCTTCAAAGATTCCCCCTGGAATTGCCTTACGTCGAACAGGTCATACGATACCATAGGCGGCGCCTTATTCACAATGTACTAATCGACGAAAAGCTTAGAAAACTGCTGGAAACTGGAAATGTGCCCAGTAGGTAGGCTCACAAACCAATCCAATGCTGTACTGTGGAGAGTGCTCATGAACATTTTGCAATAGGCCGCATCCGATCCTCCCGACAACATCATCTGCGTATGAAACGCGGTGAGGTGAGCCTCTGGATCTTCCACTCCAGTGAAGGAGGCCTTCACCGCCGTGATGTTTGTAGGAATCGCAGCGTCCATGATCGCCTGCGAAAATGGCATTGGAAAAACTCGTGGCGGAGACGTTGGCGCGCCTCCACTAGTCGCGACACTCTCCCTCTGCTCGCGAAGAGCCTGACGTAACTCTTCATTAACCTTGCTCAGCTCTTCGTTCCTGGCCTGGGAAGCGACCAGGTCGCCGTGCATCTTCGTCTGCTCGACGCGCGATGCTGCCACATCTTCTTGCAAAGTACGCATCATCTCCAGCATTTGCGACATCGTCACGTTATTCTCTTCAGATTGTGGCGCAACTGAACTAGACCTGGTTGTCCTCATTTTCCTCATGAAACTTCTACTAATCTCACACAGCTGCCTTTCAACACGCAAAACCTATCTTGCAACAACGCTCAAGACACCTTCAACTTCCTTCGCACACAACTTCCTTCGCACAACGTTCGATCTAGGAATCAATCGGTAAAAACCTCCAGAAAACCACTCTTCACCGATTGGACTTCGATTCAAACGGTTAAAACCTCCGAAAAACGATTGCAGCAGCAAGCAATTGAACAGAAACTACTGAAAACCTCACAAACTCACCTGTGGATGGGAATCACAGTTTACACGGCCCCACGGTGGGCGCCTGATGATCCAGCCTCTTGACCAAAGCGTCAGAGCTTCTCCTTCTTGAACCTCGTCCTCACCAGCTTCACGCCGAATCTCCGATGACCTTCAGTTGATAGTCCTCCAAGAAACCTGAAAGAACAGTGTGGCGTCTCTGCGGCCGGTTGCGCTCCGACTCTCAAGTCAGTGATTGAATCAACAAAGAACTTTAAAGAAAAACTCAGAACCGTGTATCAGTGAATCAATACCAAAATGAATCCCCCCCCTCCCCCCGTAATTCTGTTAAGAATTTCACATATATACTTGAGTCTTTCTCTCTCTTGACGGTTATTCCTCTTGACACGTGGATAACATCTGGTCATACACGTGTCACCATCTGGAGTACCTGCAGCTGAAACGTTACCTTCACTTTGCTCCTGTGACTAAGTTATCCACACAGGGAGTAGCTTAGTGCACAGGCTACCCTGGGCGCAACCTTAACATGGCGAGCTGGTTAACACTGGGTATCACGGCTCACACTGCACATGGTGGCAGACATGCCACTTATCTTCTGTATTTAGACCATATAACAAGTGCTTGCTAAGCCTTCTCAAATTCCCGGCGATGTGCTCCTTTCGGCGACTTGCTGACCACCTGATCTCCTAACCTTCACGCACGACGATCATGTGCAACTTAGGCGATTACTGATCCACACCGGCGATAAGCGATTACTCAACCTCAAGGCGATAGGCGATTACTCATCCTCACAGGCGATAGGCGATTACTCATCCTCAAGGCGATAGGCGATTACTTGACCTGTACTTCTTGCGTAACGCTCTCGCTGGGAGCCTGGGTCCCAGCTTAACTGTGTGTTAACAAGAAACCCCCGATGAATGATCAGTGCTTCTTTACTTCTCGCGCTCTGCTTCCAGGCGCCCGTCGCGCTCTGCCTCCAGGCACTCATCGCGCTCTGCCTCCAGACGCTCATCGCGCTCTGCCTCCAGGCGCTCATCTGACGCTGATCTGTGGGTGATGGTCCCTTAGCAACCGACCACCGATCACAATTCTGAGTGATCGCCTCCCTGATTCACCTGCTATCATCTACCACGTGTCACCCTGTGAACGGTCCACGTGGTCAACTGCTGCTGATGTCATCGACTACCGATGACCGACTGGATCAACAGGTAAAACTATATGCTTCCCAATTGTAGAAGAATTGGTTTCTCTTCGATTCATTGCTTCTTGTACACCATGGAGAATATCACAACGTATTGTTTTCTGGTTTCCTTTTATGAAAGACAATCTTCGAGCTTCAACCATAGTATATGCATCAACCAAGAATTGTTCAAACAATCGACGTCAATGGACTATGTTTCCGAACTCAACGATTCTTTCTTGAATTCTAAATGCAATAAATTCTCTTAAGGAAATACGACTTCTTTTACATTGTTTGTTTTTACTTTTAGAATTACTTATTGAAATATCTTCTTGATACCCATCCTCTCCAAACGAGAATATTAATGGATATTGTAATGGGATAAAGGTTGTATGTGTCTCATGGAGTCTCAACAATTGCCCCGAAATTCTTTTCACTATGATATCTCGTCCTACATCCATATTGCTCACATCACCCACAATTTACGCTGCTATCTCATCAGTTGTAGGGGTATTGTGTACTCTTAGCTTTTTGCAATAGTGTTTAAATAACCTCAATCCAAAATTTGAATGTACATCGGTATGTACAAAATCTCTAACCCTTCTAAAACTTTGTGCCAGAACATTGTTGTCATCAATCATCTTGGTAAGATCTTGAATCAATGATTCATCAAACTTCGACTCTTTCAATTTGGACCTATATAAAATTTTAAAAAATATTTAATTAAGTTTTATTTCATGAATTAACTTGGTTAAGTTAAAGTAATTGTGAAATTAAGACATACTCAAAGTGAGAAACTCTGTTTGAGACTTCATTTTGAGTATTATATACGTGAAGTTGGGCAAACTTAGGAGTTGATCTACTATTAGGGAGCAAGCTTCCAATCCTATGATAGTTTTATCCATGCAGAATAAATTGAGGAGGTCCAAATCCATCATTTACTGAAGACTTAACCTTTCCTCCAATTGAAGTAAATGAAAACATACTCTTGTAACTTCTAATATTTTGTAGATAGTGTTGACTTCGTCTATCTTGACCATTTAATACTGTAACAATAATTTAGGAGGTTGTTATAGAAAAGGTAGTTGTACTTTTCCTTTTCGGAAACACATAGAAAAATAAACCTTTACGTAAGTCTTTATTTTAAGAGATATTTCTTCATACCACACCTCCGCCAAACAATATTCACATTGAATATTAGGTTGTCCCAATACAATAATATCTATTTTGAAAAAATTAAGTAAGGTTCTATATTTATTTGCTGAGATAAATGTATTTAATTTACTTATAGAAGTTACAGTTCTAGAGATGTACCTTTATTTTTAGCTTTTGAATACAATTCAGAAGTGTAAACTCTTTTGCTGTCATCTGAAAACAAAACATAGTAAAACAAACTGGCTATGAAAGAATTAAATAAATTAAGATTAACATGTAACAATTTATGATTACCATTATTTGCTTCATTTTTCACATCTTTGTCGAAATTCAAGGTCTTAGTCATTGATTCAAGGATTTCAACACTGTATGTATTGGACCTCTTATCTAAGTTTATTGTGTTTCCAACACCTACACTTCCTCCAATTGAATTACCTAGACAAAATACGCTAAAAGGGAAATTAAATAAGTACTAAAACATATGTTAAGTAACAAAACTCAACATGAAATTCACATATACTTTTTGTGATCTTAAATAAAACATATTTATACATTAATTAGGATAAGAAACAAAGGTAAATATGAAATTCACATATATCTTAACTCACTAAAATAAAATATATATATCTAACATCTATATCTCTAATAGCTTATATCTATCCATAACAGGTTCTAATTGTTTATATAAACACAAAGAACTGTAGAATAATATAGATGTAATAACTAAACCTCAATATTGTCAAAGGATGAAAACAAAATTAAAAATAAACATAAAAGAATAAGGAAAAAAAATGTACATTGGTTTCTAGAACTAACCATGAAATTTAGGTGTAAGATGTTCTTATGTAGTAGAGATTGTTAACTTGGCAATAATTGTGAACTTGTATCCATCACGTTCAAATGATTGTTAGGAGTCACTATTGACAAATATAATCATTTAGTTTAACAAAATTTGATGTTTCATTAAAACAATTTTCATTTAAGTCATGAATTCTTTTATATGCAATGAACAATGACTATATAAAAAATCATCAATAATTTTAAAAGTTGGAATTCATTGGATTGAAGGAATAAATGTATGAACATCATTACTGGTCATAAATTTATATTTGTTGTACTTACTCCTTTGTGATCTTTTCTGCGCAATCCAACAATTATTTTTTTCCTTTTTTCTCTGGCATTTTTTGCATCATCTGGATTAATAGAAACGAAAAACATAGTTTCCAAACAAAAAATACAAAAATAAATCTAAAAATGTTTATCTTTGTACTATTAGTATAGATTGTAATCAATTCATGAATGATGCGTTATCAATTAACCATGAAGTTGTTCTATAAGGCTAATTTGTGCATTAGTAATTGTTTCCATTGATGACAATACTTTTGTATTTGAATGCATGATGTTGAATTCATTGTTAGGAGTCAGGTTTTCAGAGAGAGGAAAATCTATGCCCATAATTCCCGATGTTTGAGAACAAAATGGCTGACTTGAGTTAGCAGTAGTTTTACCTACAACAAACTATTTAATATGAGTGATGAGAATTGTCTTTAGCTTTCTTACATCTTTTGGAAGATTTAAAAAATGAATTTACAAATTCAGTGGAATTAACTGATAGCTGATGACACCAAATTATGGTAAAAACCTATTTTGCTAGTCTATTTTTGTAACTACCAGCTGATCAAATTTAATAAGCTAAGGTACACCTATGAACAATTACTATATCAGAACTTATAATTAATTTTACATTAAATTTCATCTTTGAACCATGTATTAAATAAATTTAAGAATTCATTGTCTGACAAAGGTATATATATCATTTATGTTACTACATAATGATTTCACCTGTTTACGACACAATTGATTGTAAGAACATAAGTTTTTACTATAATTAGTAACCTAACACCTAATTACATTTAATGACATAACATCATACTTAAATGAACTTAAATGTCATTGTTAGAAATGAATTCATTCATCAGTCAAAATTATTTCTTTTTATATATATGAATTTAGTTAAGAAATTAATTTTAATTGTTATACACAAATATCTATAAAATCTTAATTAGGTTGCACTACCTGTTCTTTTGACATTTCTGCTACTCAATTTAGACAATATATTTTTTCTTTTTCTTTTGGCATATTTTGCATCATCAGGATAAAAAACTAAAATAAAAGTAATTAGAAAAAAGCATATATTCATAACATACTGTAGTTTGAACTAAACAAAAAAGATAAACTTAAGTTTACCATTGCTTTTCTCAGATAAGGATATTGTGTTGCGATTTTCATGTTCTGGAAAAGAACCCCAATGAAAAAAAAGAAGTCAATCTATAGAAAGAGAAAACAAATGTTAGAAACTATAACATACCATCAATTTTGTATGTATTATTAGCTTAAATTGTACTGAAAGTTCATTTATTCTTACATCATAATTGACGATGAACTTCTTTTATCAACCTAATTTGTGCATTATTGATTGTTTCGATAGTTCAGTACTTGATGTGAGTTGATTTTATATTCATTTAATTTGTAACACTTTGTTAAGAATTGGATCAATATTCTTAGGGCAATTAAGATGAGTCACCTAGAGAAAATACCCACTGGACATTAACTTAGCAAGTGCTAAGTAGATGTGAAGGTTCATTTCTAAAGGTCCAAGAGAAAAACACATGAATATGTGACTTTTATGATGAATAAGGATTAAAACCGAATGGGTAAACTCAAGAACAACAACATATATTCAATAATAACAAAAGAACAACATAAGAATATAAGATTTGAAACAAGAACACAACAAGAATTGAAACTATCAATAGAAACACAACAAGGAACAAAACCCACTAATGGAAATTCAAGAACTTAACATAGAAATGGGTAACAATGAAAACCAAACCAAATACAGAAAGATATAACATGTTTGAACCGATTAAAATGAGAAACAAATACAGCAAATGAAAGAGGACATCATAAGGAAGAGATTGAACCGAAAAGAATTGAAAACAAACAAGTAGAACACAAATGGGTAATTTTGGAAGATGAAAAGAAATGGATTTATATGGTTGTAGCCATGGAGGGAGATGCTTCACGCCACTTGGAGGGTAGTTCTTCCAAGATGAGTAAGGAGTGCCACCACTTGAGAGTTCCCAAAGCTCACAAGATAAGACATGGAAGAAGAGGAAGAGAACTAGTTTCACAAACTCTCTCACAACAATTCAAGATAGTTTCTTTACTTCAACTTTCAACTTGTATTACAAGGAACCAAGCACTCCTATTTATAATAAGGAGGACCGGCCATGTTACAAGGGAGAAGGAGTTGGAAGAGTCACTCTTCTAGTTCCTTCTCAAATTAGTGCCTAAGAGAGAAAGGAAAAGGCACTTTTCTAGCTTTTTCCTAAAAATTCCAACTAAGGTGCCTTACACGAGAGGTGTCTTTTGGTTTTCCTCTTTTGGAAATCTCCTAAAGCTACTCCTATATTATTTAAAAATTTATAAAAGGGTAATTACAAAAAGAGATAGCATTTAATGCTCTTTACCCAAAACATTAGCCTTACTCCTTGTAATCCTTTGAGGCATGAAGGATGTTGAGCTAGTTTGTCCTTGAGCTTCTTAGGCTTGGGCCTCACTTTCCTCTTCTACTTGGTCTCCATCATGCTCCCCGGGTTGGAGAGAATTCATCCACGAATTTTGAAGACCTGCAGAAAAGGGAGTTAGATCACTGATATTAAAAGTATGACTACCAAGAAAAGTATCAGGCATATCTAACTTGATGACATTCCTATGAGCTCTTCTTTGGATTTTGGAGTTCCTTGGTGATGATGGATGCGGAAGCTTATGGAGGAGGTGAGCAAGGCCTTCCTAGGAAGCATGGGTGCCTTGAAGGTGCATGAAGAGTGAGGAAATGGGGAGGTTTGGCCAGCCCCTTTGGTAGTGATGAATTGAAGACTAAAACCTAAGTGTTAGGCAAGGAGTAGTGTATGACACAATTTGGGCAGCATAACAATACTCTATTTAATCTTGAAAATACATGAGGTAGGCCTCCTTATTTATAGATTTAGGAGCCTTGGTGAGCAAGCTTAAAGGGTAGGGATGGAAATACAAAAAGTGGGGCTGCCTAGGGTATTGACTTTAGTCAAACCACACCATCATCCTAATATTCTAGAAGATAGGTCAAAAATGCAACATTTGATAGTACACCAAGAAGGTCAAGCTAAATTGGATCCACATAATCAAAGAGCACATGCAAAAAGCCATGAGGTTGGGTGATTATCACTATCCCTATGCTGTTTTGATATCTAAATTTCTACTCTATTTTGAAGTTAATCTTGAAGATAAAACTTCTGAGCTGGTCAAGTCAACTCAAGAGTTGAACAATGGATCACTCAGCAAGATGGGATTTACAAAGATAGGTGGAAAATGGGTAAGCAAGGATGGTGATCATGGTGCCTCATCTAGTGGTGCTCCTCAAGAAGAAACTGTTGATATGGATGTTGAACATGAAGATCCAACAGGAGGGGTTCAAGATGTTGGACCCAGTGCTGCTGATGAACATCAAGAAGAAAGGATTCAAACCATGTCTCCTTTTGAAAGATTCATGGTGAATAGGCTGGATAGCTTTGCTGAAAATCAAAGAAACCTTCATGATCTATGTGTTAGCAATTTCCAAAGGTTTGACACCAGGTTTGACAACATGGATGCAAGGTTTATGAGTCTGGATGAATAGATTGAAGCTGTCCAGAACCAAATCTTTGATCTTCAGTTTGGAGATAAAGAAGAATGAAGGAAAAACAACCGATTGGATCGTCGAAACAATCGATTGTTTTTGGTAGCTGTTGGTGTTTGGTTTTATTTTCTTTCCTTCTGCTGTTGCTGTTTTAATTCTGATGTAATATGAACAATATCTGGTTTTATCTCTTATATTTGTCTATTTGTGAAGACAAATAGGGGGAGATTTATGCTTGTTTATGCTTGTTTCAGGTTTTAAGATTGTCTTTAGTTGTTAAAAACTGTTTGGTTAATTTTTGTATATTGTTTCTGATATTAATTGTTTAAGCTTTAACTTGTTTTTATGTATGCTAACAAAATATCAGAAGTTCAATGTTTGCTCAAAGTTCAATTGCAGGAACTGCTTCAGATTTAATCAGAACAACACAAGCATCAGGGATTTGTCTTCATCAAATAGGGGGAGATTGTTGAACCAAGTGGTGTTCAAGGTTTTGAAGAATCCGAATCCTTTGAAGGATGATGAAGCCTCTGCTTTGCTTGATGCTACTGTGCTGGTTTATTGTTTTGTTATGGGGTAGTTTATGTTGTAATCCACCCTTAGATTAAATCTCAAAGCAATTAGCATCTCAGTTTTTAATAAAACAAAGAGTTTTTCAAACTAAGTTGAAACAACCGATTGTTCTGTCGAAACAACCGATTGTTTATACTTAGATGTTTTGAGAAAGTTTGAAAACTGTTTTTGAATGGAGAAAACTGTTAAGTGACAAAACAACCGATTGATTCGAAGAAACAACCGATTGTTTGTTTTGGAACCTTAACAGAAAAACTGTTTTCTTTGACTGAGCTTTAAATGATTTGAAACTGAATACGCTCCAGTCATTAAATTCTTTGACCAATCTTTTTGAAAGCTTTTATGGGTTTGTTAAGATTTGATAACAAACTTCTTTATATAAATTCAGAAAATCTCTTTTAAAGAAGAGAATGCTTTAGAAAAAGTTTTTTTTTCTAAGAGAGTTTTCAAAGTGCTGAGATTGCTTAAGAGCTAAAGAGATTGATCAAGGTGCTGGAATAGGATTCTACTTGTATTGATTTCAGATCTTCATCTGTAACAAGTGTAATCTGTGTAAACTGCTGAAACATTTCTTCTGTGTATTGTTGCTGAGATTGGCTGTGTGTTCTTGAGGTGTTCAAGATCAGCAATCTTAGTGTTGACCAAGGAGAGTGTGTGTCTTGAGGTTTTCAAGGTCATTCTCTTGTTTGTTGTGTAAGTGATCAAGGTGTGATTGCTTAGTGGATTTCCTTAGGGTTCTGAGAAGACTAGATGTAGCTCTGGGTTGGAGTGAACCAGTATAAACAACTGTGTACAATTTCTCTATCCCTTACTCTTTAAATTCAGTTTGTTTGTTGTTTGCTGGTATAAACAACCGATTGTTTTCCTGGCAGTGCTGTTTTGCTTGCTGTTTTGGCAAACTGAATTGCTTAATCAACTGATTTCTGAAAGTTATTCATTCTAGCTTGCAAAAAGTTTGCGAAAACCTCTTTAAACAATTCACCCCCCCTCTAGTTTAAAGCCATCTTTCCTAACAATAGGTTTTCAAGGAAATGCTTAGACTCTTAAATCTGTGAATTTTATACATGTAAAATGCAAACTTTAATTACTATTTGTGTGCAGAATCAACAAGAATGCTAACTTTACTTACCTTTCTGCTTCCATGCATAGCTCTATAGTGGGTGTGGTTACTAAGTTCCGTATTGGCAAGTCAGAATAAAAGAGAAATAAAGTTCTTATGTTGTAGAGCATAATCATAAACAAATAAGAATTAAAGTAGAAATGAAAAACACAAAATCCATCTCTGATGATAACAAATGTCGTAACAGAGTAAGGAATCTACAAGAATGTAGAAAAGACAGTAAGGCAATTTGAAAGAAAGCATGGAAGCACAGGCATTTGCAACTGAGGGTGTTTGTCCGCTGGAAAAAAGATGGCTTGCCTCTCAATATGGAATGTCGAAGAAGATGAAAAAGGAACAATGAATTCGACACTAAGTGTTGGAGACCTGATGGTCTATTTGGTTTTTCCAGAAAGTTCCTCACTCATACCAAACTTACTCTCATAATCATCTTATTATTCTTATTTTACGTTAAATAGCATTGCAATTATTTGTATTTGAAGGTTAATGTTGCTACGTTAAAAGTGGTAGTAATATTATTATATTATTATACTTGAATTTATTTTTTTGAAAAAAATAAAAATGTCATTTCATTAGCTATTTTCAAATTTCTTAGACATTTCGTTTATGGTATTTGACATTTTTAATTTTGTTTTATTTTTTATTACAATTTATAAATTATAATTGTTCATAAAGTATAAAAAATTTAAAAGTAACGCATTGAAATTAAATATAGTGAATAAACAATACAACATCAAATTACATAACTTTAGAATGTAAGTAGTCCAAAAATTATAAGTAAAAAAAATGAATGAATTAATTTTTGTCATAACATATACATTACAATAATTTGAACTAATTTCAATTATACAAAGTCCTATCTAATATAAAGTTCCCATAAAAATTATAGAAGTAAATTTGACTCTTGGCCACCAACTTCGTGTTGTAGGTCCATCTCCAAAAATATCTTCCACTACTTACTGCAATTAAAAATAAGAAATAATGGAAAAAATATAATTAAGTACATCATAGGAAGTCCAATAAATGTAAAACTGATGAACAAAAATGTGTATTTCTTAATAAAAACATGATTTCAGTGAAAGACACATTAAATTATGCTACCAACTTTTGTGATATAAATTCAAATAAAATATAATGGCAAATGATAACACATGACTACAATAAAATAGTACTTATAGAAATAAAAACAAATTTAAAAGTTCATAGAGCAAAAGTAAACATGGATAACTCACTAGGTCTGTGCTAAATCGTCAAACAATTGAATATATCACTTGACTAATTAATAATGAACAATATATCACAATCAAAATTCCAGAATATTAAGACAAAATAAATAACAAATGAGAAAACATCATGAAATAGTTTTTATGAGTTTCATGTACTGACAATTGTTATAGCGTTAAGCATATCTAATTATCCCAACACATTATAAATATGCCAGATAATGAATGAAAATTTAAAAACATTATGTATGCATGTTGCAAGTAATGTCGACAACAAATACAATGAAATAAAATCAAATAATTAAACATAATAGCAATAATAATAAACATAAACATTAGGAGCAATAAAATGTTATGGTTTCCAACAAAGTGAAACCTTTACCCTTATCGGGTAAGATAATAACCAGTAGTTCTGAAATAAACCACAAAAAATAAATATTTTTTTCATTTCAAACCAATAGAAACAATTAGCCTAAAAGGGTAAGAAATATAATTATCCTCGTTGGCTTTTATAGTGACTTGTCATCAGTAGTAGAACCCTGATATGAGAAGAAGGCTTCATGCTATTACATTCAAAGATAATTTTGTCACCTTCACAGAAAGAATGAAGAAATTTTTCCAGCCGCTGCCAAGTTTAATGTTTCTAGTAGGAAACCTTCCTTTTAAGACCTTGCATTCCACCTCCTTTAGCACTCCATGTAGCGTAACCTTTCTGAATTTCCCTTTGCGAAGATATTCTGTAAATGGAGCAGGCAAATCCTTCAACAACATCCAAGTAATAAGTAAACAAAAGAAATACAATATAAGACATAACATTTAAAAAAAAAAGATTCGTAAACTGACCAGATAACTCGCATTGATGTGTAACAGAGACAACTTTATGTAAAAATGGTCAAAGGGGCCATTGGTCAGCGATTCCCCCCTTCAACCTCCTCTAAATAACGATCTACACCACTTTTAGAGGCCTCTCCCATATAAATAGTTATATGGAAAGAGTTTTAACCAGTGTAACAGAATAGTATATGGTGGTCGCCTTTAAAGCCATAAAAATCACTGAAAGTCCACCATCCATACACTATTTCGGGAGACAATAAATCCTCATTATAATGTACTATATGGACATTCCCTACACTATCTGCAAGGGTCCACTCCTCACCCAGTTCTTTTTGAAACTCAATCATGAATGCATGAGCAATATACCCAAGCTATCCATTTTAAAATAAATAATAAAAAGTGAGGAATTGAATAAACTGTGTAAAAGTAGAAATTTAAGAAAATAAAGAGAAAAATACATACTTCATCGTGGGCGTTCATTGACCAAAACAAACCTCGTGTGTTAAGTCTAAGAATTTCTTCAGTAGTGGGCGCCATGAAAGTGAATAATAGAGAGAGCAGGAAAAAGCGATTAGGAAACAGAGATTTAGAAAGGAACAAAAAAGAAAAGAGTAAGATTATGACAAATAAAAAACCTGAGTATGTTACCTATTTATAGCCAAATATTAGTCATGACCCTTCGATTATCCATTGTCTCAAACAATGTGTCCTTTCAGCTCAAATACAGTATTAAATAATAATGAAAAGAAATAGAGAATTAATAATTAATAATAATAATAATAAATAAATAATAATAATTTAAAAAGGCAAATAAGAAAAGAGTAAATTGTGAATAGTAAATAAGATGAGTATCTTACCTGTAACTATTCCTAGACCATTATATTTTATGTCCTTTCGCTTTTGCATTGCCTCATACAACAATGTCTTTTCAGTTCAAGTACCATATTAATGAATAATTAAAGTAATAATACAATTAACTATTATAAATAATAATAATAATAACAATCCCACATATTATTATTAATCAGTACTATATTATATCTAAATTAAAACAATTAACATATAAATAATAATGAATAATTAAAGTAATAATACAATTAACTATTATAAATAATAATAATAATAACAATCCCACATATTATTATTAATCAGTACTATATTATATCTAAATTAAAACAATTAACATATAAATAATAATATTGTGTACAAATAATAATAAAACAAATAGTTTTATATTGTTTTATCTACTTTATGTAATATAATTTCTCTAATATATATAATAAAATATATAATAAGGAATTAAAATAAAAAAGTAAAAATTGAAATAATATTAAAATTAAGATAAATGTTCTGTAATTAATTGTTTCTCGGAATCCGAAATTGAAATTATTACCATTCTCCCATGTTTAAATGAAATGATTACTTGTTGCACTAAATATCTAAGAAATCTGCATAGGAAGAAGAAATGAATATGTTGAAAAGAGTGTATAAGGGATAGAAAACGACCACAGTGTATGCAAAAAAAAAAAAAAAAAAAACTTGTGTCTCAAACATAACAGAGGTAAAAAAATATTTATATGTCAATGCAATGTTATATATGTATTGGAAACTGTTAGAGCTTCATTGTTCCATTTAATATATTTATTGGAATAATGAAATTGGGAATTTAAAAATAAATTTGATAATGAGAAAGATAACATAAGAAAAAAACAACTAAAATGATTATGACTTCGAAAAAAAAAAATCATTACAAAAACATATATACAACATACATGTGTAGAAGAAATTTGAATATATAAATCTATTAAATGATGTAGCTTCCATGTTGTTTTGTTGAGCATAATATTTATTTATACTCAACAGCTAGGTATATAATACATGTAAAACAAAAAAAAATGTAAATAAAAAAATAAAAAGAATACAACTAAACTAATTTAAACTAAATTCATAATGCATCCTATTAGATTATATTAGATTATAAGATATAAGATATAAAAACAGAATCCAAGAAAAGATAATAATTAAACATGAGATGAGATGTGGATCAACTATTGCTTTAGTTTGCATATTTTTTTTGTAACAATATTATATTAAAATTTTCAATCCTTTAAATAAGTTGATGTGAGTTGATTTTATGATTTAGCATTTTATGGTGGCACTTTAATTAAGATTGAGATTTTAGGATGATTAAGGTGAGAATCTAAGGAAAATCCCCACTGGACATTAACTTAACCAAGTGGTTAAGTAGATGTGAAGGTTCATTTCACAAAGGCAAAAGGAAAACACAATTATAAGGTGAAGATGATGACAAGTAAAGGTGCTGAAATTAAAGAGAGGAAAATAAACATAATGAAGGAAACCGAATAGGAAACAAAACATTAAAACAAGAACAAGACATAGATTTTAGAATTGAAATTTGGAATGGAAATGGAATGGAAAAAAGATGAGTGAAATGAAACTTAGGAGAATGAAGGTAGAGAAGTGATCACGCCACTTGGATGGTGGTTTGCTCCAAGATGAGTGAAGAATGCTGCCACTTGAGAGCTCTCTAATTCTCACAAGATAAGACAATGGTGTAAGGAGACAAAGCTCACAAACTCTAACACAAATTGTGTATAGTAACTTTACTCTAAATTCAACATGAAAATACATGAGGTAGGCCTCCTTATTTATAGGTGAAGGAGCCTTGGAGAGCAAGCATAAGGGGTAGGATGGGAAGAGTGAAAAAATGGGCAGCCTTAGGGTTTGACTTAGTCAAACCCGCATCCTAGGCTTGTCCTTCTAGAAACTAGGTCAAAAAGCCTTCCAAAAGGGCCAAGAACATCCTAAAATGCTAACTACACCCCCTATTATACTAAAGGCACCTTATTCTAGCCTATATTTGCTATTTGGACCCCCAAAGTGAGCCCAAATTATTTACAATATTTTCTAATTATTAAGAAGACCAGCAGGAAGAACTTTAGGTGCTTTGGTCTTTGTCTCATTCTCCATCTGGTGAGGTCTCTACTTTGAGGTGACTTCTCTTTATATTCTTTAGCGTCCTTGATCATCACCTTGTGGGCTTGGTTTGTGTAGTGGCCAGACCTCGGTCGTCGAGAACAGATAGTAAAGGGTGAACCACGTCAGCTGGGTCCCACAGCATGGGCCAAAGCCACGTGGAGTGGACCTCGCAGGCAGCTTGGATTAGCGGGTGATCAGTCATCAGTGTGTCCCCTCAGAAAGGGGTGATCGGTCATCAGTGTGTCCCCTCAGAAAGGGGTGATCAGTCATCAGTGTGTCCCCTCAGAGAGGGGTGATCAGTCATCGGTGTGTTCCCTCGGAGAAGGGTGATCGGTGTGTACTGACTAAGTAGTCAGGTGTGATGACATAATTGTGAGGTAATCCTGTGGGCATGCTTGAGGAGGACACGTGGATCAAGAAGAGAAAGAGAAAGGAAAGTGTAGCTTAGAAGTCGATGAGATCGTCGTTTGTTAAAGAAGGCGGCGGTCTCCGATTTTTCTCGTATGTAATCGGTAATCGCCTAGATTGCACATGATTGCCGTGTATGAAGATTAGGAGATCAGGTGGTCAACAAGTCGCCGAAAGGAGCACATCACCGAGTATTTGAGAAGATTTGGTAAGCGCTTATTATATGGTCTAAATACAGAAGATAAGTGGCATGTATGCCGCCAAAGTAGAGAAGATAAGTGGCATATCTGCCACCATGTGCAGTGTGAGCCGTGATACCCAGTGTTAACCAGCTCGCCATGTTAAGGTTGTGCCCAGAGTAGCCTGTGCACTAAGCTACTCCCTGTGTGGATAACTTTGTTGCAGGAGCAAAGTGAAAGTAACATTTCAGCTGCAGGTACTCCAGATGGTGACATGTGTGTGACCAGATGTTATCCACGTGTCAAGAGGAATAACCGTCAGGAGAGAGAAAGACTCAGGTATATATATTGAATTCTTAACGAAATTTGGAGGGGATTGATGATTGGTGGTGATTCACTTGGACACGGTTCTGAGTTTTCTCTGAAATTATTTGTTGATTCGATCACTGACTTGAGCGTCGGAGCGCAACCGGCCGTAGAGGCGCCATACTGTTCTTTCAGGTTTCTTGGAGGATTTTCAGGTGAAGGTCATCGATGCACTTGGCGTGAAGCTGGTGAGGACGAGGTTCGAGAAGGAGAAGTGCTAACGCTTTGGTCAAGATGTCGGATCATCAGGCGCCCACCGTGGGGCCGTGTAAACTGTGATTCCCATCCACAGTTGAGTTTGTGAGGTTTCCGGTAGTTTCTGTTCGATTGCTTGTTGCCGCAATCGTTTTTCGGAGGTTTTGACCGTTTGAATTGAAGTTCAATCGGTGAAGAGTGGTTTTCTGGAGGTTTTGACCGTTTGTATTGAAGTTCAATTGGTGAAGAGTGGTTTTCTGGAAGTTTTGACCGTTTGAATCGAAGTTCAATCGGTGGAGAGTGGTTTTCTGGAGGTTTCTACCAATTGATTCCTGCATCAATCGTTGTGCGAAAGAAGTTGAAATGTTTCTTGATCGTTGTTGCGAGATAACTTTTGCGTGTTGAAAGGTAACTATGTGAAATTAGTAGAAGTTTCATGAGGAAAATGAGGACAACCAGATCTAGTTCAGTTGCGCCACAATCCGGAGGGAATAACGTGACGATGTCGCAAATGCTGGAGATGATGCGTGCTTTGCAAGAAGATGTGGCAACATCGCGCGTCGAGCAGACGAAGATGCATGACGACCTGGTCATTTCTCAGGCCAGGAACGAAGAGCTGAGTAAGGTTAATGAAGAGTTACGTCAGGCTCTTCGCGAGCAGAGGGAGAGTGCTGCGACCAGTGGAGGTGCGCCACCGTCTCCGCCACGAGTTTTTCCAATGCCATTTTCGCAGGTGATCATGGACGCTGCGATTCCTACAAACATCACGGCGGTGAAGGCCTCCTTCACTGGAGTGGAAGATCCAGAGGCTCACCTTACCGCGTTCCATACGCAGATGATGCTGTCGGGAGGATCGGATGCGGTCTATTGCAAGATGTTCATGAGCACTCTCCACAGCACAGCGTTGGATTGGTTTGTCAGCTTACCCACTGGACACATTTCCAGTTTCCAGCAATTCTCCAATCTTTTCTTCGATCAGTACATTGTGAATAAGGCGCCGCCTATGGTGTCGTACGATCTGTTCGATGTAAGGCAATTCCAGGGGGAATCTTTGAAGGACTATCTGAATAGGTTTGGAGCTCAGATAGTCCGACTACTAGGTAAAGATGAGGAGATGTTCGTGCATGCCTTTAAGAAGGGCGTGCTACCTGGACCCTTTAGCGAATCGTTAATCAAGAGCCACCCTGCAACGTTTGCAGAGATTCGGCGACGTGCTGTGGCTCACATCGCCGCTGAGAATGAAGTGATAGAGAAGAGAGGGAATATGGCTCCTGCGAAACCACGCACCCAAGCCAAGACTCAGCCTCAGAGGGTGTTGGAGACGGCAACGGTGAAGAAGGATCAAAGGACATACCATCCTTATGATCCGAAGAAAAACAAAGGTGATGACAGTAGTAGAGGAAGAGGGCCAGGTCGCCTGAGGGAATTCAAGTGCCCTCCGAGGCATGAGTTCGTGATGGGATTGGTGGACCTGATCGCCATTCCCAATATAGCTGCCAAGCTGAAGGTGCCTGAAAAGATGTCGGATAAGGTGTTGGGGCCAAAGCCAGACGCGTGGTGTGAATTCCACAAAGGTTTTGGCCACACCCTTGACTCCTGCCTGTCGCTGGGATACCAACTCGACGAGTTGGTTAGAAGTGGATTTCTGAAGGACTATTTGCTGGAGAAGAAGGCAGCAAATGCGTTGAGCTCCCAGCCGGCGAGCAGCGAGGGCCAACAACATGAAGTGCCCATCCACGGGGAAATCCACACTATAGCTGGGGGTTTCTCAGGAGGTGGGTGCACCGCGTCACAGCGCAAGAAATATGCTCGATCTATGATGGCAGTGGAAGCATTCAAGGACCACTCGCCCGATGTGGACATCACGAAACCCTTTTTAATTTAGTGTATGGCTGTGACGCGATGATTCCAGTTGAAATCCAGGAGAGCTCGCCGAGTTTTCAACACTTTGTAGCAGAAGAATCAAATGAAGAGAGAAGAATGAACCTGGATTTACTAGATGAGGTCAGAGAGGAAGCAAGAGTGAAAGCTGAAGCGGTGAAAAGAAGAATAGAACGAAGATACAATTCTGGAGTAATACCGAGGCAGTTTAGAAGCGGCGATCTGGTGATGAGGAAGGCCCACCAGTACGAGATGGAGAATAAGTTGTCACCCAAGTGGACAGGACCGTTTAGAATAACCGAAGCACTCGGGAACGGCGCCTACCGCTTGGAGACACTAGAAAGAGGGGCGATTCCTCGTACTTGGAACGCCACACACCTCATATTTTATTTCAGTTAAAGCTTCGTAAGTAGTACAAACTCAAGGGAATCATGAACAGTTTTGTAAAAACAGTTACAAAGGGGCACTCTTTTTTCCCTAAGGAAGGTTTTTAACAAGGCCACCCAAGAAATAAGATATTCAAAATTGAAATTTTGAAGTATACTAAAGTTTGTGTGCATATCGTTTCAAAGAAGTTTTTGGAAAAACCTTATCACCTAAAGTGATTCGAGGTAGAAGTAAACTGATTGCGCACGTTTTAAGTAAAAGTTTTTAAGACCTCATCGCCCTTAGGCGATTAGAGGCATAAGTGAAAAGTTTTTAAAGTCCTCATCGTCCTTTGGCGATCGGAGGCATCCAGCGAAGTTCAAAGTCCTCGATGTTCTCGCGCATCTTGAGGCAACAGAGGAAGACCTCCTTGCCTTTGAGCAAGTGTAGGCAACAGAGGAAGACCTCCTTGCCTTTCAGTAAGTGCAGGCGAGAAAGAGGAAGTCCTCCTTGCCTTTGAGCAAGTGTAGGCAACAAAGGAAGACCTCCTTGCCTTTGAGCAAGTGCAGGCGAGAAAGAGGAAGTCCTCCTTGCCTTTGAGCAAGTGTAGGCAATAGCGGAAGACCTCCTTGCCTTTGAGCAAGTGCAGGTGAGAAAGAGGAAGTCCTCCTTGCCTTTGAGCAAGTGTAGGCAACAGAGGAAGACCTCCTTGCCTTTGAGCAAGTGCAGGCAAAAAAGAGGAAGTCCTCCTTGCCTTTGAGCAAGTGCAGGTGAGAAAGAGGAAGTCCTCCTTTCCTTTGAGCAAGTGTAGGCAACAGAGGAAGACTTCCTTGCCTGTGAGCAAGTGCAGGCGAGAAAGGAGAAGTCCTCCTTGCGTGTGAGCAAGTGTAGGCAACAGAGGAAGTCCTCCTTACCTTCAAGCAGGTGCAGGCAAGAAGGGTTCGTATAAAGGAACGACAGGTGAAAAGGCGAATAGAAGGTTGCAAAAGGTGATCCCACAAAGGACGCCTTATTTGGGTAAAGAAGGCAACATCGCCCAAAATTAATTCGGCTAGTACTAGATCAGAGGAATTTTTGGCGATGATGCAGAACACTTGGCATGTCAGTTAAATGCACAAAGAAACAAGGCTAAGTGAAGAGAACGAAAGATAACCTATATGCTTGTCTAGCTGGTCTTCAAGAAACTCAAAGCTAATGATAGACGTTGTGGGAAGGGAGATGTTGGAGGCGGCTACGCTTTTCCAGAAAAGGCAGAGGTCTCTGTCCAGTGCTCCCATGTTGTCAGGGCTCCTTGCCCTCCTGAAGCTATCCTTGGAGCCTTTATTTCCCTTGTCCACCCAGTACAAGGGAAAGCCATCGAGCAAAGAAGGGTCCTCGTCGTTTTTACAAACCTTTACAAACTTTCCCTTCCAATCCTTATAAGATTGCTGGAATATCGAGAAGAAGGACCTTCCAGCAATCCCGTTCAGGCTTACCCAGAGGCGATCTCCAGGATTTTTGGCTTCGAACAAGAATAGGAGACATCCACTGAAGAGGTCCTCCTCAGCTTATCAGCCAAGGTCGACTCAGGAGGAATCTCCCATCACCAGAGTATAAACAAGAGGTATTCTGGAGCTTATCAGTCGAGAAGGGGGACTTCAAAGATTAATCAGTCAAGGAAACCAGCATGAGTCAAGAAGTAAAGTTAGCACCACATCAAGTTAGCTCAGGAAAGGTTTCTGCTGTGGATTGAAGGGTGAGATGCACACATCAGTTAGCACGGTCACCAAGCACAACCCACACAAGGTGAAAGTTAAGCTGTAAAGGAGAAAGAGTGATTCGAGTTGTAAAGACAAGATTTATAATTCATTCATTACAAGCAGATAATAGTCGTCGAAGGAAAGGGGCAGAAGTAAGAACATTAATGTAGTGGCAAGACCTCGGTCGTCGGCCAAGAGGTGAGAGCCCGTCAGCCCGGTAGGGCCAGTAGCGATCAGGCGAGTTGTAAGGCTCTTCGTTGAGACAAGTCACAACTCGAGCCTGGGGGGCTTGTGTAGTGGCCAGACCTCGGTCGTCGAGAACAGATAGTAAAGGGTGAACCACGTTAGCTGTAAGGACCCAGAAAATTTGATTGGAATGAAAGTGTTATATTTAAATAATTTCAGAAGATGTTATTATTTAAAATACAAAGAGCTGGTAAATGAAGTTTCGTAGTAGTCGGACATCGGACGTCGCCCAACGTCTGGGGTCAGCTGGTAGAGGTCGATCGGCTGGCATGTGGATCAAGAAGAGTAAAGGAAGAAAAGTGTAGCTAAGAAGTCTCCTACGAGATCGCCGTTATTGAAGACGGAGGCGATCTCCGACTTCTCTGGCACATAATCGCCTGTCGCCTAGAGGAGACATGACCGCCAATCGCCTATGGCGTACGTGATCGACGGGAGTGCACGTAGTATGTGGTCTAGATACTGGATCAACCAGAGTGGGTTCCACAAAACCACACGTATCAAGGTGTGGGTTAAGCCTTAGATACGCTGTGCATGCAAAGCTCTATCCTTAGTGTTGCATGCATGGGAGCACGAGGAGTATTGCTGATCTACTCTTGGAAATGTGAAGCTACCGACGTCACCAAGTCATCTGGAGGTGATACCTTGGACGTAACATAATGGGAGGATGAACCTTCAGCAAGGTGTGACGATGTGACATCGGTGACCAGAGTAAGGCGATGTGTTCTCGTCACACACAAGGGCGATAAGAGATCGCCAACAGCATGAGAGGAACATCGGTCATCAACCAGGATAGGAGAGACATCGGTGGTCTGCCAGGGAGAGACATCGGTGGTCTGCCAGGGAGAGACATCGGTGGTCTGCCAGGGAGAGACATCGGTGGTCTGCCAGGGTGAGACATCGGTTATCTGCTAGTGTGAGGAATCAGTCATCACCGGGATGAGGCACATCAGTCATCGCCTGTATGAGAGACACATCGGTCGTCTCCCAGGGAGAGACATCGGTCGTCCTCCAGGATGAGGCCTCGGTGGATAGTCATCGCGCGAGAGGTCATCGGTGGAAGGTTATCGCGCGATGTCGAGTTTCACACAGATGAGGTGGGACCCAGGCTCTCAGCAGGAGACGTACTGCACGCGCGACACGTAGACAAAAAGGGTGGTTCAGAATAGTGACCTCAGAGTGTTAGCCTGCGCAGAAGCACGCGTAGTCGTACTGTTCAGGGAAGCGTACACGCAAACTTCCCTGCAGATTGAGTGGTGGCAGCGGCTTTTGGGGGCAAGTTGGTTTAAGATACAAAAACCCACTTCTGAGAGGAAAAAGAACGTTTTCAGTGGTTCAAGAGTGAAAGAGTGAGCTCACCTTCATCCTTCTCTTTTCTCTCCTTCACTCTGCGATTCAGGCCCTATCACGTTCCTGCTTGGCTATCGACGACTGCCATAGAGCACCTGGGAGGTTCTCTGCAAGTTCTACAAACCAGACGCTAAAATAGAGCCAAGGCATCCTTTAAGCTCGGTGGGTTTTGGAGCTCTTGGTGTTTTGCGCAAGTCCAGGTAAGGGAAGCTAGCTTTATTTTCAATAAAAGCCGTAGATTAGCTGTTTCTGAAGTGAGGGCAACGTGGTCGCCGGTTTCATATTCTTTTTCGTGATGCTCTGTCCTATGTGTTTGGGCGACGTGGTCGCCGGTTTTAAACCCCTTTTTTCATGATGTTCTGTTCTTATGTGTTTGGGTGACGTGATCGCCGGTTTTAAATACAGATTTTGAAATCTCCTGTTTTGGACGTGATCGCCGGTTTTGGCGTTGTTTTTTTCGAACTCCCCTGTTTTGGTGCTGTTTGAAAACTGTTTGAGATTTAAATGTGAAATACATGTGATATTTGAAAATCTGAACCGTGGAATGAATGTTGCTGTGACTGAATCGTTCATTCAGTGTGGTATGATTTATTGATTGTTGTGAATGTGGGATCAAGGCATAGTATTTTCAGGAAAGAAAATACCGTGTAAGATCGTGTGTAATGTGTATTGACTAGGGGCTTGTCTAGAAGGAGATATCCTGACTCTGCTGATATAATGGAATCACATAGACGAAGTTATTCAGTTGTGGAGAGTCGAAGGAGGTTCATATGAATGGGTGAGTCGTGTGAAAAAGAACGAGCTCGGCCTGTTATATGAATTAACCCTGTCATACCGGGAGAGTGATGATATTGAGACTATGTATGCGCATGGCTGTGTGGATTTCACAGTGGTGTGGTATGACAGGTGCAGATCTCTGGGCCTGAGTCAACACACGAGTCTTCCGAAATTGGAGTCATGTGTCTATATCTTGTGAGTCAGTGGAAAGTCTGACGTGTGAACCATGAATATTGAAAGTAGTGAATAGACACTTGACGAGTTTGTGGAATATGGGAATGTTGATGGTTGAAATTGATATGGATTATGAATGGCGTGAAGATTTATGTTTTCTATTGATTTAAAGTTTCATATTTAAAGTTTTTAAAACATCTAGCTTACCCTTTCATCTGGTATTGTGAATGCTTTCTAAAACCTGTGATGATCGTGTATTTTTACACGGGAGCAGACGAGGTTGCAGGTAGTAGAGCTCATCAGTGAGTGGTCGCCGGAAGGAGATCGCCTGTTCCTATTTCTGTTAGGCGATCACCCTTCTTCTGTTTTCTGATAGGAGATCGCCTTTTGCTGTTAGGAGATCGCCTGTCTTTCTATTTTAATGTAATTTTGTTACGTTTTTGGAAAATTGACCGAATATGTATTAAACTCCCTGTGAGGAGAAACCTCATTACATATATATAATTTTGTTCACTTCAAAATATTTGTTTACCTTTATTTTCATTACATAAATATGAATAGTATTTTGGCGGGATGTTACATTAATGGTATCAGAGCAGTTCGTCCTTAGGATGACCTGAGGGTTGTGGATCCATTGTGTTTCTTCTGCTCATAAAATTTATTTGAGTTTTAAATGAAAACTATAGTGAAAGGTTTCAAACGTTTTTGTATTGAAATTTTGTGTGTGCTTTAGTGAATATATGCTCTAACTGAAAATTTTAGTATTAAGAATGAAAGGATCTTGATAAAGTAGTGAGGGTGCACACTCATAACTGGATCGAGATGATTCTCAATCTTAATTCTAAAGGTTTGATGTTTAGCACATATTGAATTATGGTGTGAGCTATTTCATTCTCTTGAGTGTCTTTGTAATTGATTGAAAATGGTTGATTGGATTGATGACTGCATACCAGTATTTGTTCTGGTGTTATGCTTGATGTTATAAGCATTATGATCCTGTTGATGAACTCAAATTCTAAATGACTTTGACGGGCTGACCTTTGTAAGGTCTAGCTGTTACCCGTTGAATGAATTGATTTCTTATCGATTTCATTCTTATAGTAGTAGGGAATATAGAAACTAGTGGTTTCAAAATCTGAGAACGAAGGAAGATGACCCGTAGACCTCCTACCTGTAAGGACCTGAGATTTATTGAAATGAATGAGTATGTTAAGTAAATTCTATGTATGTTTTATCTAAGTTAAAAAGGAAGGAAAGTGTAGTCTAGGAAAAACGATAAGAGTTTCTTGTTTATACATCATCGCCGGTCGCCTAGACCACACGTCATCGCCTGGGCGCGAGGCATGCAGGCGTCACCAGAGAAGAGAGACATCGGTCGCTCGCGCGAGAGGTCATCAGCGGGTTGTCATCGCGCGATAGCTCATCGGTTGTTAGCCTTCGCGCGAGAGGTCATCGGTTGTTAGCCTTCGCGCCTGTGGTCATCGGTGAAAAGGTCATCGCGCTACGTTAAGTTATACACAGAGAACGTGGGACCCAGACTCCCAGCAAGAGACGTTCTGCACGCGCGCCACGTAGACAAAAGGTGGTTCAGAATAGTGACCTCATAGCGTAGCCTGCGCAGAGGCACGCTCAGTAGTACTGTGCAGGGAAGCGTACACGCAAACTTCCCTGCAGAGTGGGTGGTGGCAGCTGCTTTTGGAGGGATAAAAGGGGTTTAAGTTGCAGAAATCCACACCTGAGAGAAAGAAAGCATTGTTGTACTCGAAGAGAGAAAGAGTGAGTTTCCTCCTCCGCGTTGCGATTTCAGCATCTCCACACAAGAGTACGACGAGAAGGAACACCATTGGAGCACTTGAGCAGTTCTCTGCAAGATCTTCAAAACAGAGCCAAGGCATTCTTCAAGCTTCGTTGGATTTCGAAGCTCCTGGTGTTTGCGCAAGTCCAGGTAAGGGAAGCTAGACCTCTTTTCCATACGAGCCATAGTTTAACTATCTTCTGAAGTGAGGGCGACGTGGTCGCCATTTTCGTTTTCATCTGCGTAAAATGCTCTGTTTGTGTGCTTGGGCGACGAGGTCGCCGGTTTTATATACAGTTTTCGAAATACCTTGTTTTTGAACCAGGTCGCCGGTTTTGGCGCTGTTTTGCGAACTCCTTGTGTTTGATGTTGTTTTGAGAACTGCTTGAGATTTACATGAGATATTCGAAAATATGAATCCTTTGAAATGGCTATTGCTGTGATTGAAATCATTTCTTTGAGTATGGTATGATGTGTTGAATGTTGTGAATGTGGGGTCGAGGCATAGTATTTTCAGGAAAGGAAATACCGTGTAAGACCATGTTAGATGTGCATTGATCGGTGATTATGAACGAGATATCCTGACTCTGCTGATAATGGAATCACATAGAGGAAGTTACTCAGTTGGGAGAGTCGAAGGAGGTTCACCTGTATGGGTGGGTTGTTTGAAAGAGAACATACCGACCTGTATTGCGTGGATTTACCTTGTCATACTGTATGGTGATGTGTTGAGATTCATCATATGCCTGTGAATGTGTGAGATTTCACGGCGACCCTGTGGATGTGCGAGATTCCACAGTGGGCAGTGTGACAGGTGCAAATCTCCGAGTCTAATCAATGCATGAGTCAATCCGGAAGTAGTGTCAAGTGTCTTGTGTGGTGAGTCAGTGGAAAGTCTGACATGTGAAATGGTGAAATGAGAAACTGGAATACTGATAGACACTTGATGCTGTGGTGTGAAATGGAATGACTATGGGAAATGTTTGTGAATTTGTGAATTTGGGCGATTAGTTGAATGCTATGAGTAGCTCTACGTTTACTTGGATATTTTGGAAACTTGGTTTACTTGGGTTTTTTCATATGCATGATTTAAACTCCTTTCATATTATCTAGCTTACCCTTTTATCTGTCATTTTGGTTGCCTTCTCAAAACTGTGATGATCGTGTAATTGTTACGCGGGAGCAGAAGACCTTCCAGGAAGAAGAGCTCCCTAAAGGGGTGGTCGCCGAGGGCAGAGATCGCCCATTTCCACCTCTCGGTGGTGATCGCCGGATTTTGCCCTACTATCAGATCGCCTGTTTTGAGGTCGCCTGTTATGAGATCGCCGATTTTATGTCTGGCTAGCAAGTCGCCCATTTTTGGGGACTTCTGGTGATCGCCGTTTTGAAGTTGGAGATCGCCGTTTTCTTTTGAGACCGCCTGTCTTACTGCATTTCTTTTATTTTCGTAAAATCTTGCAAACATTTGATTTGGTTATGTATTAAACTCCCTAAGAGGAGCAACTTCATTTCAATATATATATTATCATGTTATTTCTCTTCAATATTATTTGGTTACATTTAATTTCATTATACCTGTATGTATGTATTACTTTGGCGGGATGTTACATTAATGGTATCAGAGCAGTTCGTCCTTAGGATGACCTGAGGGCTGTGGATCCATTGTGTTTCTTCTGCTCATAAAAGTTATTTGAGTTTTTAAATAACAACTATAGTGAAAGGTTTTCAAACGTTTTGCATTGAAAAGTTTGTGTGTGCTTCTGTGCTTTAGTGAACGTATGCTTTAGCTGAAAATCTTAGTATTAAGGGTGAGAAGATCTTGATGAAGTAATGAGGGTGCACACTCATAACTGGATCGAGATGATTCTCAATCTTAATTCCAAAGATTTGATGTTTAGTATACATTGAACGCTGGTGTGATCTAGTTTAGCTTATTGAGTGTTTTTGCAATTGACTGAAAATGGTTGTTTGATCTGATGGTGATGATATCAGTAGCTGTTCTAATACCTTGCTTGAGATTCTAAGTATTACGAGTATGTTGATAAACTCAAATTCTTTATGATTTTGAGATGCTGACCTTTGTAAGGTCTAGCTGTTACCCCCCTTGAATGAATTGATTCTTATCGGTTTCATTCTTATAGTTGTAGGGATTATAGAAGCCTATAGATTCAGAATTCAGAGCGAAGAAGATGGCACGTAGACCTGCTACCCCACCCCAACCTTCCTCAGAAATGAGTCAAATCGCCAAGGCCATTGAGATGATGGCGACTGCCATTCAGCAGCAGAACGCCGCAATGGCCCAGAACCATCAAGCCACAATGCAGCACTGGGAAACTGCCCGATCTGCTGAGACAAACTCCCACGTTGGTCAGCCCCAGGAACAGATGGGATTAGCTGAGTTCATGAGACACAACCCACCTAAGTTCAGTGGGAACGCTACCCCTGACCAGGCAGATCAGTGGGTCAGGGAGTTGGAGAAAATCTTTAGGGCGACCTCCTGCCCTGAAGAGAAGAAGCTGCTGTTCGCCACTTATCTGCTATCAGGAGAAGCAGAGTTCTGGTGGATGGGAGCTCAGCAAATGATGGAGGCACGGGAGGATGTTCTGGATTGGGAGAGCTTCAGGGTGAAGTTCTTAGAGAAGTACTTCCCAGACAGCGCCAAGTTTGCAAGAGAGGCTGAGTTCCTGAAGTTGGAGCAGGGGGACATGACTATAAACGCATATGCTGCCCGTTTCGAGTACCTCGCCCGGTTTTATACCCAGGCGACCTCCGAGGCCTGGAGGTGTAGGAAGTTCGAGGAAGGACTGAAGCATGGGCTGAAGAAGACCATAGCACCGATGTGCATCAGGGAGTTCCACGCCTTAGTGGAGAAGGCAAAGATGGTGGAGACCCTGGAAAAGGGTGAGTCTAGGGTGATCAGGTCACACCCAGGAGGTCCTTCCAGTGGGAGAGCTAAGGCACAGCACCCACAAAGCAAGCCATATGCTAGGCCTTCACCACATCGGGTGGGAACAGCTTCATCCCGGTTCCAACAGCAACAACCTGGGAAACTTAAATGTTTCCATTGCGGTGGACCCCATACAGCCAGCGTGTGCCCCAAGAGGGATCCAGAGAGGAGATGTTTTGTCTGCCAAAAGACGGGGCATTTTGCTAGAGAATGCCCTAACCAGAATAGGGCGACCCAGCCCAGTGGCTCTCAGCAGACGAGGAACGAGGGCAGCAGACCTCAGGCAGCAGGGAGGGTGTTCGCCATGTCTGGAGCAGAGGCAACTCAGTCAGGTAACCTCATCCAAGGTGTTTGTTTTATTGCTGGTAGAGGTGTAAGGGCTTTGTTTGATTCTGGAGCGACACACTCCTTTGTGTCAAGCCTGTGTGTAGCTGAGTTGGGTCTCCTAGTGAAGGAGTTACCTTTTGAGCTGTTGGTCTCTACACCTGCGTCAGGACAGGTGTCGACCTCTACAGTGTGCCCTGAATGTCCAGTGATTGTAGAAGGACGTAGATTCAAGGTGAACTTGATCTGCCTACCTCTTCAGGACCTGGATGTCATCCTAGGAATGGATTGGTTAACTGCCAATCACGTCCTCATAGACTGTGGTAGGCAGAAGGTAGCGTTTCCAGACCCCCATGAAGCGGATGTGTTAACAGTTCAACAAGGGCGATCAGCATTGGAAGAAGGGGCGAGGTGCTTCGTGGTGCTCGCCCGGTTGGAAGTGGAGAATAAAGGGGACGTAAACGAGATCCAAGTGGTGAGAGACTTCACCGATGTGTTCCCAGAGGAGGTGCCTGGATTACCCCCTAAGAGAGAAGTGGAATTCTCTATTGACTTGGTACCTGGAGCTGGACCAGTGTCAATGGCACCTTACAGGATGGCACCAGCCGAGTTGGAGGAGTTAAAGAAGCAATTGGAAGAGTTGCTGGAGAAGCAGTTCATCAGACCCAGCGTATCTCCATGGGGAGCTCCAGTGCTCCTAGTCAAGAAGAAGGATGGAGGGTCTCGGTTGTGCATAGACTACAGGCAATTGAACAAATTGACCATCAAGAACAAGTACCCCCTACCTCGGATTGATGATTTGATGGACCAAATTCATGGGGCCTCGGTGTTCTCCAAGATTGACCTGAGATCGGGGTATCACCAAATCTTGGTAAAAGCTGAAGATGTTCAGAAGACAGCTTTTAGGTCTAGATATGGGCACTACGAGTATGTAGTGATGCCATTTGGAGTCACCAATGCTCCAGCTCTATTCATGGACTATATGAATAGGATCTTTCGCCCTTTCTTGGATAAGTTTGTGGTGGTCTTCATAGATGACATCCTCATTTATTCAAAGACCGAGGAAGAGCATGAGGAACACCTAAGGGCAGTATTGGAAATACTGAGGGAGAAGCAGCTCTATGCCAAGTTCTCCAAGTGTGAGTTCTGGCTAAGGGAAGTCAACTTCTTAGGACACGTGATATCTGCCCAAGGGATCTCGGTAGATCCAGCCAAGGTAGAGGCAGTGCTACAATGGGAACGTCCTAAGACAGTGACTGAGATAAGGAGCTTTGTGGGGTTGGCGGGCTACTATCGGAGGTTTATTGAGGATTTTTCCAAGGTAGTGGCTCCTTTGACACAGCTGACTCGCAAGGACCAACCCTTTGCTTGGACCGACCGATGTGAGCAGAGCTTCAGGGAGCTAAAGGAGAGGTTGACCAGTGCTCCAGTGCTGGTGATCCCCGAGATAGGAAGACCTTTTGACGTCTTCTGTGATGCCTCACATCAAGGCTTGGGATGCGTCTTGATGCAAGAGAAGAGGGTGGTTGCATATGCTTCAAGGCAACTCAAGGTGCATGAGAGAAACTACCCTACTCATGATTTGGAGTTGGCAGCGGTAGTGTTTGCCTTGAAGATCTGGAGGCATTATCTATATGGAGCTCGGTTCCAGGTGTTCAGTGACCACAAGAGCTTGAAGTACCTGTTCGATCAGAGGGAGCTAAACATGAGACAAAGAAGGTGGATGGAATTCCTAAAGGACTACGACTTTCAACTCATGTATCACCCAGGGAAGGCCAATGTAGTGGCAGATGCCTTGAGTAGGAAGTCTATACAAGTCGCCACCATGATGATGGAAGAGCAGAAGCTGATCGAGCAGTTCAGGGACTTAAACCTGGGAGTAGAGTTCCACGTGAATCACATTAGTTGTAGTAAGCTGACTATAACTAATGACTTCCTTGTGATGTTGAAGGACAAACAATTGGAGGACCCTAGCCTGAAGCGCACTATGGAGTCACTAGGGACAGATCAGGCGAGAGGCTTTGAGATGGGCGAGGATGGGATCTTGAGGTTTGATGGCAGGATCTGCATACCTACAAATGACGAGTTGAAGGAGATGATCCTAGAGGAAGGCCATAAGAGTCGCCTTAACCTCCACCCAGGCATGAACAAGATGTACCATGACTTGAAGGAGTCATTTTGGTGGTCAGGCATGAAGAGGGACGTCGCCCAGTACGTGGCAACCTGCTTAACGTGTCAAAAGGCGAAGGTGGAACACCAAAGACCTGGCGGGCTGTTGCAGCAACTGGATATCCCTGAGTGGAAATGGGACAGCATCGCCATGGATTTTGTCACCCATTTACCCAGATCAGTAAAGGGTCATGATGCAATCTGGGTCATCATTGATAGACTGACGAAGAGTGCCCACTTCCTCCCAGTAAATATGAAGATGCCCATGGCCAAGTTGGCACAGCTGTACATCAAGGAGGTTGTGAGGTTGCATGGAGTGCCTTCCAGCATCATTTCAGATAGGGATCCCAGGTTCACTTCACGGTTTTGGCAGACCTTGCAAGAGTGTTTGGGAACCAAGTTGAGGATGAGCTCTGCATATCATCCCCAAACAGATGGTCAGTCAGAGAGGACAATCCAATCTTTGGAAGATCTGCTGAGGGCATGCGTTTTAGATCAATTGGGAGGTTGGACGGAGGTGTTGCCACTAGTGGAGTTCACCTATAACAATAGCTACCACGCCAGCATTGGGATGGCGCCATATGAAGCCCTGTATGGGAGGAAATGCAGAACTCCATTATGTTGGTACCAGGAGGGCGAGGCAGTCTTGGTTGGACCAGAGTTGATTCAGCAGACGACCGAGAAGGTGAAGCTGATACAAAGCAGGATGAAAGCCTCTCAGAGTAGGCAGAAGTCCTATGCAGATCAGAGGAGGAAGCCTTTGGAGTTTGCTGCTGGAGATCACGTGTTCATGAAAGTGACACCAACCAAGGGTGTAGGGCGGGCGATCAGGCCAAAGAAGTTGTCCCCCAAATTCGTGGGACCATATCAGATCTTGAGAAGGATTGGCCCTGTGGCGTATGAAATCGCCCTACCTCCCCATCTGGCAAATCTGCACAATGTGTTTCACGTGTCACAGCTGAGGAAGTACATGGCAGACCCTAGTCATGTGCTGGATGTAGACGACGTGCAGATTAGGGATGACTTGTCCTTTGAAGCCAAACCAGTTAGGATTGACGATCGGCAGTGTAAACAGCTCAGGGGCAAGACCATCAACATGGTGAAAGTGGTGTGGGATGAGAAGTCGGGGGATTCTACTTGGGAATTAGAAGAACCCATGAGGGAGGCTTATCCATACCTCTTTTCCTTGTAATCCAATTTTCGAGGACGAAAATTTTTGTTGTTGGGGAGAATGTAAGGACCTGAGATTTATTGAAATGAATGAGTATGTTAAGTAAATTCTATGTATGTTTTATCTAAGTTAAAAAGGAAGGAAAGTGTAGTCTAGGAAAAACGATAAGAGTTTCTTGTTTATACATCATCGCCGGTCGCCTAGACCACACGTCATCGCCTGGGCGCGAGGCATGCAGGCGTCACCAGAGAAGAGAGACATCGGTCGCTCGCGCGAGAGGTCATCAGCGGGTTGTCATCGCGCGATAGCTCATCGGTTGTTAGCCTTCGCGCGAGAGGTCATCGGTTGTTAGCCTTCGCGCCTGTGGTCATCGGTGAAAAGGTCATCGCGCTACGTTAAGTTATACACAGAGAACGTGGGACCCAGACTCCCAGCAAGAGACGTTCTGCACGCGCGCCACGTAGACAAAAGGTGGTTCAGAATAGTGACCTCATAGCGTAGCCTGCGCAGAGGCACGCTCAGTAGTACTGTGCAGGGAAGCGTACACGCAAACTTCCCTGCAGAGTGGGTGGTGGCAGCTGCTTTTGGAGGGATAAAAGGGGTTTAAGTTGCAGAAATCCACACCTGAGAGAAAGAAAGCATTGTTGTACTCGAAGAGAGAAAGAGTGAGTTTCCTCCTCCGCGTTGCGATTTCAGCATCTCCACACAAGAGTACGACGAGAAGGAACACCATTGGAGCACTTGAGCAGTTCTCTGCAAGATCTTCAAAACAGAGCCAAGGCATTCTTCAAGCTTCGTTGGATTTCGAAGCTCCTGGTGTTTGCGCAAGTCCAGGTAAGGGAAGCTAGACCTCTTTTCCATACGAGCCATAGTTTAACTATCTTCTGAAGTGAGGGCGACGTGGTCGCCATTTTCGTTTTCATCTGCGTAAAATGCTCTGTTTGTGTGCTTGGGCGACGAGGTCGCCGGTTTTATATACAGTTTTCGAAATACCTTGTTTTTGAACCAGGTCGCCGGTTTTGGCGCTGTTTTGCGAACTCCTTGTGTTTGATGTTGTTTTGAGAACTGCTTGAGATTTACATGAGATATTCGAAAATATGAATCCTTTGAAATGGCTATTGCTGTGATTGAAATCATTTCTTTGAGTATGGTATGATGTGTTGAATGTTGTGAATGTGGGGTCGAGGCATAGTATTTTCAGGAAAGGAAATACCGTGTAAGACCATGTTAGATGTGCATTGATCGGTGATTATGAACGAGATATCCTGACTCTGCTGATAATGGAATCACATAGAGGAAGTTACTCAGTTGGGAGAGTCGAAGGAGGTTCACCTGTATGGGTGGGTTGTTTGAAAGAGAACATACCGACCTGTATTGCGTGGATTTACCTTGTCATACTGTATGGTGATGTGTTGAGATTCATCATATGCCTGTGAATGTGTGAGATTTCACGGCGACCCTGTGGATGTGCGAGATTCCACAGTGGGCAGTGTGACAGGTGCAAATCTCCGAGTCTAATCAATGCATGAGTCAATCCGGAAGTAGTGTCAAGTGTCTTGTGTGGTGAGTCAGTGGAAAGTCTGACATGTGAAATGGTGAAATGAGAAACTGGAATACTGATAGACACTTGATGCTGTGGTGTGAAATGGAATGACTATGGGAAATGTTTGTGAATTTGTGAATTTGGGCGATTAGTTGAATGCTATGAGTAGCTCTACGTTTACTTGGATATTTTGGAAACTTGGTTTACTTGGGTTTTTTCATATGCATGATTTAAACTCCTTTCATATTATCTAGCTTACCCTTTTATCTGTCATTTTGGTTGCCTTCTCAAAACTGTGATGATCGTGTAATTGTTACGCGGGAGCAGAAGACCTTCCAGGAAGAAGAGCTCCCTAAAGGGGTGGTCGCCGAGGGCAGAGATCGCCCATTTCCACCTCTCGGTGGTGATCGCCGGATTTTGCCCTACTATCAGATCGCCTGTTTTGAGGTCGCCTGTTATGAGATCGCCGATTTTATGTCTGGCTAGCAAGTCGCCCATTTTTGGGGACTTCTGGTGATCGCCGTTTTGAAGTTGGAGATCGCCGTTTTCTTTTGAGACCGCCTGTCTTACTGCATTTCTTTTATTTTCGTAAAATCTTGCAAACATTTGATTTGGTTATGTATTAAACTCCCTAAGAGGAGCAACTTCATTTCAAATATATATATTATCATGTTATTTCTCTTCAATATTATTTGGTTACATTTAATTTCATTATACCTGTATGTATGTATTACTTTGGCGGGATGTTACACTACCTCTCCCCAATCTTCTTCGGAAATGGGCCACATCGCCAGGGCCATTGAGATGATGCGCGCGTTGCAAGATAGCGTCGCGGAATCGAGAGCTGATCAGGAGAAAATGCGTGCAGAGCTGAGTGCATCGCAGAGAAGAAACGAAGAGTTGAGCCGTATGAATGAAGAGCTGCGTAGGGAATTGCAGGCGCAGAAGGAGCGCGCAGCTGAAGAGAGGACGTCGGCGCCACCATCGCCTCCGAGAGCATTCCCTATGCCTTTCTCCCCCGAAATCATGAACACGGTGGTGCCTCCCAATCTGGTGGGAGTGAAAGCGTCGTTCACGGGGGTGGAAGATCCAGAAGCACACCTGATAGCCTTCCACACTCAGATGATGCTGACTGGAGGTTCAGATGCTGTGTACTGCAAGATGTTCATGAGTACGTTGCGCGGAGTGGCGATGGAGTGGTTCGTGAGCCTGCCAGAGGGCCACGTCACTTCCTTCCATCAGTTTGCGAAAGCTGTTCACGGAGCAGTACATCATTAACCGACCTGCGCCAGTAGTGTCCTACGACCTGTTTGACGTGCGCCAGTATCAGGGGGAGCCGTTGAGGGACTACCTCAATCGCTTTGGGGCGCAGGTGGTGAGATTGCTCGTCAAGGATGAAGACATGCTGGTGCATGCGTTCAAGAGATGTGTCCTCCCTGGTCCTTTCAGTGAATCGCTCATCAGGAGCCACCCTGCCACCTTCACCGAGATACGGCGACGTGTGGTGGCACACATAGTAGCAGAGACAGAGGTCTCTGAGAAGAGAGGAAGTGTTGCACCGTCGAATCCACGTGGAGGTCAGGGGAATCAGCAGCAACAGGCGCGGGTGCATGAGATCAAGGAAGGGAGGAAGGAGCAGGGAAGGTCTCGCCCTTATGCACCAAGGAAGGACCAGACCAGGGGGCGTGCAAGCAACGCACCCCCCAGGTATGATTTCATGATATGTTTGGCGGAGTTGATCGCCATCCCTGCTGTGGCAGCAAGACTCCATGTGCCAGAGAAAACCGATAGGGTACTTGGAGGGAGGAAGGATGAGTGGTGTGAATTCCACCAAGCTTATGGACATACACTCCGTAACTACCTGGCGTTGGGGCGTCAGCTTGCCGAGTTGGTGGAGATAGGGTTCCTGACCGATTACCTACAGGAGACGCAAGGTGATCGCGCTTCGGGGTCCCAGGAAGGCGACCAGCAGCATGAACTCCCTGTGTTTGGGGAGGTGAGGTGATGGAAGAGGCTACACTGGGGGGCTCCCAGAGCTGAAGCGGAAGCCATGATTGCCCCACGTGTGTGCATCGCCAGGGCGGTCATCGCCGGTTAAAGGAGACCCCATCCGGAGTGGTGGAGACGTTGAAGAATGGAGCTTGTCGGCTGGTGACTCTGGACGGAACGACTATTCCCAGAACCCAGGACGCTACACGCTTCTTTCCTACTTTCGTTAAGTTGTAAAGTAGATGCGCTATCGCGCTGTACACACACTTAGTGTATTAAACAGTTGAGCAGATCAGGGGCACTCTTTTTAACGATGCCACCCAATAAAAGATTTTCAGTACATAAAGTGTGCGAGTGTTCCCAGTTTAAAGTTCTCCTTGCCCCAGGTGCAAGACCAGGTGATCGGTGGTGAGTTACCAAGTGGCCACCACCCGCAGATCAGCCCCTAGGTAAGCGCTGGGATGTAGAGCGCGATCAGCCGTCAGTGCATGCAGACCACGATCAGCCGTCGATGCATGTAGAGAGTGAGTACTCGGTCGGTGCACAGTCATCGGGGTCTTGCTAACACGTGTTAAGCTGGGACCCAAGTTCCCAGCGAGAGCGTTAAGCATGCACCTTGTATGATTCCAGAAGAAGAGGTCCTCGCCGGTCGGGACGTCAGTGAACACGCGATGAGGCAATGCAGGCAGGGCGCGCCCAGTGTGTGCGCTTAGACAGCCACGCCTGGCGCCCCCCTGGGAGCGTGCACCCACGAGAAAGTCCTCCCTCGACTTTGTACAGCGAGGTGCAGGCGAGAGAAAGTCCTCTTCCTTTGCTTTTTACAGCAAGGTTGAGGCAACAGAGAAAGTCCTCACCTCTGCTTTTTACAGCAAGGTTGAGGCAACAGAGAAAGTCCTCACCTCTGCTTTATACAGCAAGGTTGAGGCAAGAGAAAGTCCTCTTCCTTTGCTTTTTACAGCAAGGTTGAGGCAACAGAGAAAGTCCTCACCTCTGCTTTTTACAGCAAGGTTGAGGCAACAGAGAAAGTCCTCACCTCTGCTTTATACAGCAAGGTTGAGGCAATAGAAAGTCCTCTTCCTTTGCTTTTTACAGCAAGGTTGAGGCACCAGAGGAAGTCCTCCTTGCCCTTGAGCAAGTGCAAGCGAGAACAGAGGAAGTCCTCCTTGCCTTTGAGCAAGTGCAGGCACCAGAGGAAGTCCTCCTTGCCTTTGAGCAAGTGCAGGCAACAGAGGAAGTCCTCCTTGCCTTTGAGCAAGAGCAGGCACCAGAGGAAGTCCTCCTTGCCTTTGAGCAAGTGCAGGCGAGAACAGAGGAAGTCCTCCTTGCCTTTGAGCAAGTGCAGGCAACAGAGGAAGTCCTCCTTGCCTTTGAGCAAGTGCAGGCACCAAAGGAAGTCCTCCTTGCCTTTGAGCAAGTGCAGGCAACAGAGGAAGTCCTCTTTGCCTTTGAGCAAGTGTAGGCAACAGAGGAAGACCTCCTTGCCTTTGAGCGAGTGCAGGCGAGAAAGAAGAAAGTCCTCCCTCGACTTTGTACAGCGAGGTGCAGGCGAGTGAAAGTCCTCACCTCGACTTTGTACAGCGAGGCTGAGGCAAGAGAGAAAGTCCTCTCCCTTTTCTTCTTACAGCAAGGTTGAGGCGAGAGAACCAAGTCCTCACCTCGACTTTGTACAGCGAGGCTGAGGCATGAGGAAAAGTCCTCTTCCTCTGCTTCTTACAGCAAGGTTGAGGCAAGAGAACCAAGTCCTCTTCCTCTGCTTCTTACAGCAAGGTTGAGGCAAGAGAACCAAGTCCCTTCTCTCTGCTTTTTACAGCGAGGCTGAGGTGCACTCAGCGCTGGTGTGGCAGACAAGTGCAGCGAAGACAGAAGCTCGATGACTGATCGGTTGTGCACTAACATGCTAATCGGTGGTCGGTGGTAGAAGCAAGTTCTGCTGCGTGAAGCCGAAGCGTTTAGGCCCGTTAAGTCAGTCATCCAGCACGAAGTTACGTTGAAGGTAATGCTAAGGTAACAGTTAGCCACGATCAAGTCAAGAGCCAAGTTTGAGGGGTTGCAGTGGGATCGCGCTAAAGCCTAAGCTAGTTAACAGTTAGTCACATGCAGAGAGTTAAAGAGAAGAAACGCAGCGAACCCCAGCGCGTTTGAGAAGAAGAAAACAGAGAAGGTGAATCTCTAGATGATCCAGAGAGATGCTTTGAATGTCTGAAGGCGAAGAAGAAGGAATGAAACAGTGTTAGTACTAGATTGTGCGCTCCTGTAGACCGCCAGAAGACGATTTCTTAGTCTCTTCGCTGAGAACAAGTTAACAGCTCGAGACTGGGGGGCTTGTGATCCGGTCGGTCATCGGTAGTCGATGACATCAGTAGCAGTTGACCACGTGGACCATTCACAGAGTAACACGTGGTAGAGGATAGCAGGCGAATCAGGGAGGCGATCACTCAGAATGGTAATCGCCTATCGCCTGTGATGTTGAGTAATCGCCTATCGCCTTGAAGATGAGTAATCGCCTATCGCCTTGAGGTGAGTAATCGCCTATCGCCTTGAGGTGAGTAATCGCCTATCGGCTTGAGGATGAGTAATCGCTCATCGCCGGTATGGATCAGTAATCGCCTAGATTGCACATGATCGCCGTGTGTTAAGGTTAGGAGATCAGGTGGTCAGCAAGTCGCCGAAAGAGCACATCGTCGGGTGTTTGAGAAGACTTGGCAAGCACTTGTTGTATGGTCTAAGTACAGAGGATAAGTGGCATATCTGCCACCATGTGTAGTGTGAGCTGCAATGCCCAGGGTTAACCAGCTCGCCATGTTAAGGTTGCGCCCAGAGTAGCCTGTGTACTAAGCTACTCCCTGTGTGGATAACTTAGTCGCAGGGGCACAGTGGAAGTAACGTTTTAGCTGCAGATACTCCAGATGGTGACACGTGTATGATCAGATGTTATCCACGTGTCAAGAGGAATAACCGTCAGGAGAGAGAAAGACTCAGGTATATATACAAACTCTTAATGAAATTGAGGGGAGGTTTTTACAGATTCTTACAGCTTACACATTTGAGAGTTTCAGTTACAAACGAGTCTCACAGAGAGATTCAGATATAGTTTTGGTGTTCCTGTTGCCTGACTTGAGCGTCGGAGCTACAACGGCCGCCAGAGGCGCCGTCTGTGTGTTTTGCAGGCAGTGTTTGGAGTTCCAACGGTGGTTCTTGGAGCGTTCCTGCATAACAGAAGGCTAGACGAAGGAGTGACGAGGCAATCCTCCACGTTCGGGTCAAGCGGCAGGATCAGGTGTGTACTGACCAAGTAGTCAGGTGTGATGACGTAATTGTGAGGTAATCCTGTGGGCATGCTTGAGGAGGACACGTGGATCAAGAAGAGAAAGAGAAAGGAAAGTGTAGCTTAGAAGTCGATGAGATCGCCGTTTGTTAAAGAAGGGGGCGGTCTCCGATTTTTCTCATATGTAATCGGTAATCGCCTAGATTGCACATGATCGCCGTGTATGAAGATTAGGAGATCAGGTGGTCAACAAGTCGCCGAAAGGAGCACATCGCCGAGTATTTGAGAAGATTTGGTAAGCGCTTATTATATGGTCTAAATACAGAAGATAAGTGGCATGTCTGCCGCCAAACTAGAGAAGATAAGTGGCATATCTGCCACCATGTGCAGTGTGAGCCGTGATACCCAGTGTTAACCAGCTCGCCATGTTAAGGTTGTGCCCAGAGTAGCCTATGCACTAAGCTACTCCCTGTGTGGATAACTTAGTCGCAGGAGCAAAGTGAAAGTAACATTTCAGCTGCAGGTACTCCAGATGGTGACACGTGTATGACCAGATGTTATCCACGTGTCAAGAGGAATAACCGTCAGGAGAGAGAAAGACTCAGGTATATATATATTGAATTCTTAACGGAATTTGGAGGGGATTGATGATTGGTGGTGATTCACTTACACACGGTTCTGAGTTTTCTCTGAAATTATTTGTTGATTCGATCACTGACTTGAGCGTCGGAGCACAACCAGCCGCAGAGGCGCCATACTATTCTTTCAGGTTTCTTGGAGGATTTTCAGGTGAAGGTCATCGATGCACTTGGCGTGAAGCTGGTGAGGACGAGGTTCGAGAAGGAGAAGTTCTAACGCTTTGGTCAAGATGCCGGATCAGTTTGCATCATAAGCCAACCCTAATTAACTTAGAAAGTAAAAGTTCAAGAAACCTAAGAAAAAAAAATCATGTTTACAATAACAATGGTCATCATAAAGAAATCACTACAAATGACAAAGAAAAACACTTAACATGTACATAAAGATGACGAGCATAACACAAAACAAATTAAGTAATAAATCACATCATTACAACAACATATATTGAAAATTGAAAATGAACAACACACTTTTAGGAAACAAATAACATACCTGTAACAATTGGTCTTATGAAAGAAAAATATTATTTAAATAGCCTTCAAAAAAAGGAGAGAAATGATCAATTATACAACTTTATTATATGTAAATTGATGACTAATTATAAGGTAATTGACATACCTTTAACATTTATGTGCTTTCATGAAACAAAAAATGTTACCTAACATAGTTCACAAAAATGAGTCATTATATCAGTTATACAAAAACCACCTGATTAAAGCAACATAAATGAAAAAAATAAAAATGAACGACAACAAAATATTCACCTTACATTGTTAAATAAAAGGCCAAAAATAGATAACTTAAAAAAATTATTATAACGTGAAGATTAATTATAAGGTAATTACGTACCTAAAACATAATGTCCAATGATGAAACCAACATTATTACATAAACAGACTTTAAAAAGTAATTGTACTAATACATCATAATATGTTCTAAATAAAAATTAAAAAATTTCTAAAAAGTAACAAATAGAAACAAAAACCGTCTAAGAAGTGTCATGAATACATGAAAATTGATCATTAAAATTACAAACCATTAAAAGTTCAATATGAAATTATGGTACTCCCTTTTCAACTTTTATATTTTTCCTTAATTTCCTCAATGGGACATCATCATCGGGTGTGTGGGCAGGTGAAGCAAAATCTCTTTTAAGCCCCACTTAAGCACTTAAAAGACTATCACTCCCTAAGTCAATAGTTTCAAATTTTAATTCAGCAGTTTCATTTGAAAATTTATTAAACAAATTTTGCAATATTAAGTACAAAAATCAGTAAGAATAAATTTTTTAAATTAATCATTTAAATAAACAATACCTCAGCAAGTGGTACAGAGGAATCATCATGTTCAACATCTTTAATACTGCACAGTATTTTCTTCTAAGAATGAAGTTCCTTGACAACATCAAAATTAAATTAAAAAATTATACATAAGGAATTTGACAATGAAATGTAAGACAGATTACACTAAAATAAGAATACATACCACACTTTCAAGACCACCATCAGAAAATGTTTGGATAATATTATGATCAATACACAGTTTTTTGACACGGAATGATTGGTCAAACCTATGAGATTGATCTTTAACACAACCAAATTTAAACAACACAACTTTTTCTATAAAAACACCAAATTCTTTGGATAAACCTATTCTTCTATTTGGACCCCCTAAGTGAGCCCAATTTATTTACGTCATCTTTGTCTTGTAAAAATACTAGAAGAAAGAACATTTGATGTTCTGGTCTATGCCCAGTTCTTCTATAGCTGAGGTCCTTCTGATATTTGGTGGGATCTTGTCTTGAATGCTGAGATGACTGATCACAGTGTGAATTGTCTCTTGAGCCCTTGGTCATCTGCTTGGCTACTTGGATTGTATCATCCTGGATATTCTTTTCTTTCTTTCCATGCTTGTAATGGCCAACATAAGTGGCTAATTCTACCCTTTGGGATTGAGAGTAATCTGTTCAAACTCTTATGTATTGAGCTGATATTTGAATATAATATTTTGTTCTTGATTGATGATTGGTATTTTCATTTTATTTGTAATGCTTGTTTATCATGATTTAGATCCTTAGATTTGACTGAAAAGTATCTATAAGTTTCTGAACCAAATGATAATTCTTAACATATTTGAATGTTAGGAATAAATTTGAAATGCTAATTGCTATCAACATCTAATTGTAATGATAAAGAGTTTTTATAAATATGCGAGGAGTCGATATTTAGGAGACTCTCTTAATAATTTTATATGCGAGTAATCAATATAAATGAATTTTATATGGGCATCAATATCAATCAAAGGATAAAAAATTACTATGCTTTTCAAAATACAAGAACTTTAAGAGAACAAAGCTCGCTAAACACTCAAGCAAAGTTTCTCTTCTATTCAATTTCAATGTGTAAATTACATGAGATAAGGCACCCTTTATATAGGAGAGAGTGACTTAGGAAGAAAGAGTGTGAGGGGTAGGAGTGTAATTTGTGAGAAACCTTTTAGAAGGTAGGTCAAAGAAATCCTAAACCTAAGTGCACATGTCTTGAAAGGTGGACTTGGCACTAGCCCAATTTACTAAGTACACCCTATTCTAGCTTATTCTTCTATTTGGACCCCTAGAAAGAGCCAAAATTATTTACATAAACTTGTCTTGTAAAAAGACCAAAAGAAAGAACATTTGATGCTCTAGCGTATGTCTAGTTCTTCTGCTGAGGTCCTTCTGATGTTTGGTAGGGCCTTGTCTTGGATACTAAGATGACTGACCTAATTGTGAAATGTTGGTGGTGTCCTTAGTCATCTGCTTGTCGAGTTGGGTTGTATCACTTTTTCATCCATGAAGGTTCTATTTTAAAGGAAAAAGACTTTGTGTGCCCTAAGGGTCTTTGAGACAATCTCTTGTTAAGGAGGCACATAAGGGTGGATTAATGCAACATTTTGGAGTAGCAAAAGCCTTAGATGCCTTGCATGAACAATTCTCTTGGACCAACATATGAAAATCTGTACACAATTTTTTTGATAAATGCATAGCATGTATGAAAGCTAAGTCTAGGGTTCAACCCCATTGTTTATATATCCCTCTGTCCATCCCTGACATGCATTGGGTAGATATTTCAATGGATTTTATTTTAGGGTTTCCCAAGACATCTAAGGGTATGGATTCTATCTTTGTGTTGGTGGATCGTCTTTAAAAAATGGCCCATTTCATTCCATGCCACAAAGTAGATGATGCTTGCAATATTGCCAATCTCTTCTTTAAGTTATTCGATTACATGGACTTCCTAGAATATCTGACAAAGACTCTAAGTTTTTGAGTCACTTCTAGAAAATGTTGTGGGGCAAACTTGGCATTAAATTGATGTTTTCAACTACTTGTCATCCCCAAACAGACAGACAGACAGAAGTGGTCAATAGAACTTTATCACAAATGTTGAGATGTCTTATTTGCAGGAATCCGAGGGTGTGGGAAAACAGACTTCCTTATATTGAGCTTGCTTATAACAGAGTAGTTAATTCTAATACTTCTCATACCCCTTTTGAGGTTGTTTATGGGTTTAATCCCCTACATATTCTTGTGCTTGAAGAGGTGTTGTGAAAAAATGGTTTTGAAAAAGCAACATTTATTAAAAACTTGCACCAACATGTCAAGAGAAAAATAGAAAGAAAGGTAGGAAAGTATGCTCAACATGAAAATAAGGGGCGTAAAGAAATGATCTTTGAACCTAGGGATTGGGTATGGCTTCACTTGGAAAGGATCGTTTTCTAACTCAAAGGAAATCTAAACTCCTTCCCCATGGTGTAAGGACCTGAGATTTATTGAAATGAATGAGTATGTTTTAAGTAAATTCTATGTATGTTTTATCTAAGTTAAAAAGGAAGGAAAGTGTAGTCTAGGAAAAACGATAAGAGTTTCTTGTTTATACATCATCGCCGGTCGCCTAGACCACACGTCATCGCCTGGGCGCGAGGCATGCAGGCGTCATCAGAGAAGAGAGACATCGGTCGCTCGCGCGATAGCTCATCAGCGGGTTGTCATCGCGCGATAGCTCATCGGCGGGTTGTCATCGCGCGATAGCTCATCAGCGGGTTGTCATCGCGCGATAGCTCATCGGCGGGTTGTCATCGCGCGATAGCTCATCAGCGGGTTGTCATCGCGCGATAGCTCATCGGCGGGTTGTCATCGCGCGATAGCTCATCAGCGGGTTGTCATCGCGCGAGAGGTCCTCAGGGGGTTGTCTTCGCGAGAGAGGCATCGGTGGAGGGTCTTCGCGCTGGTAGCCATCGGCGAAAGGTCATCGCGCGGCGCTTGGTTAAACACCGAGAACGTAGGACCCAGACTCCCAGCAAGAGACGTTCTACACGTGCGCCACGTAGACGAAAGGTGGTTCAGAATAGTGACCTCAGAGCGTAGCCTGCGCAGAGGCACGCTTAGTAGGACTGTTCAGGGAGTGGTAGGTCTGCGCAGGAGGCAGCTATAGTAGTACTGATTAGTGCGGCGCAACTTCCCTGCAGAGTGGGCGGTGTCAGCTGCTTTTGGGGGAGGGATAAGTTGGTTTAAGTTACAGAAAACCCACAGCTGAGAGAAGAAAAGAAAACGTTGTTGTATTCGAAGAGAGAAAGAGTGAGTTCCCTCCTCCGCGTGCGATTTCAGCCTCTCCACACAAGAGTACGACGAAGCAACGCCATTGGAACACCTGGGAAAGTCTCTGCAACTCCTTCAAAACAGACTCAAGAACAGAGCCAAGGCGTTCATCAAGCTCTGTTGGATTTAGAAGCTCCTAGTGGATTGCGCAAGTCCAGGTAAGGGAAGCTAGACCTCTTTTCCATACAAGCCTTAGCGTAGTCTTTTCTGAAGTGAGGGCGACGTGGTCGCCATTTTCGTTTTATCTGTGTGAAATGCTCTGTTTGTATGCTTGGGCGACGTGGTCGCCGGTTTTGATAAACAGTCTTCGAAACGCCATGTTTACTAACCAGGTCGCCGGTTTTGACGCTGTTTTGCAAAATCCTTGTGTTTGATGCTGTTTTGAGAACTGCTTGAGGTTTACATGAGATATTCGAAAATATGAATCCTTTGAAATGGCTATTGCTGTGATTGAAATCATTTCTTTGAGTATGGTATGATGTGTTTGAATGTTGTGAATGTGGGGTCGAGGCATAGTATTTTCAGGAAAGGAAATACCGTGTAAGACCATGTTAGATGTGCATTGATCGGTGATTATGAACGAGATATCCTGACTCTGCTGATAATGGAATCACATAGAGGAAGTTACTCAGTTGGGAGAGTCGAAGGAGGTTCACCTGTATGGGTGGGTTGTTTGAAAGAGAACATACCGACCTGTTTTGCGTGGATTTACCTTGTCATACTGTATGGTGATGTGTTGAGATTCATCATATGCCTGTGAATGTGTGAGATTTCACGGCGACCCTGTGGATGTGCGAGATTCCACAGTGGGCAGTGTGACAGGTGCACATCTCCGAGTCTAATCAATGCATGAGTCAATCCGGAAGTAGTGTCAAGTGTCTTGTGTGGTGAGTCAGTGGAAAGTCTGACATGTGAAATGGTGAAATGAGAAACTGGAATACTGATAGACACTTGATGCTGTGGTGTGAAATGGAATGACTATGGGAAATGTTTGTGAATTCGTGAATTTGGGCGATTAGTTGAATGCTATGAGTAGCTCTACATTTACTTGGATATTTTGGAAACTTGGTTTACTTGGGTTTTTCATATGCATGATTTAAACTCCTTTCATATTATCTAGCTTACCCTTTTATCTGTCATTTTGGTTGCCTTCTCAAAACTGTGATGATCGTGTAATTGTTACGCGGGAGCAGAAGACCTTCCAGGAAGAAGAGCTCCCTAAAGGGGGGGTCGCCGAGGGCAGAGATCGCCCATTTCCACCTCTCGGTGGAGATCGCCGGTTCTTGTGTCCTGGTAGGAGATCGCCAGTTTTGAAGTCTTCTGTGTGGGATCGCCGTTTTAAATGTTGGAGATCGCCGTTCCTTTTAGACCGCCGGTTTTACTGCATTTCCTTTAATTTTGTTAAACATTGTAAACATTTGATTTGGTTATGTATTAAACTCCCTAAGAGGAGTAACTTCACTTCTGATATATATATATACATATGATTTTGCACTCTTCAATATTATTTGATTACACTTAATTTCAATTATACATGTATGCATGTATTATTTTGGTGGGATGTTACATTAATGGTATCAGAGCAGTTCGCCTTAGGATGACCTGAGGGCTGTGGATCCATTGTGTTTCTTCTGCTCATAAAACTTATTTGAATTTTAAATAACCACTATAGTGGGAGGTTTTCAAACGTTTTTGTGTTGAAATTTTGTATGTGCCTAACTGAAGATCTTAGCATTGAGAATGAGAAGGTCTTGATACAGTGGTGAGGGTGCACACTCGTAACTGGATCAAGATAATTCTTAGTCTTAATTCCAAAGGTTTGATGTTTAGCCTACATTGAATCCTGATGTGATTATTGAGTGTTCTTGAATTTGACTGAGGTGGTAGTTTGGATTGATGCGTGCCCACCAGTAGCTGTTCTGGTGTTTTGTTTGAAATTATAAGTGTTGTGATTCTGTTGATGAACTCAAATTCTTAATGACTTTGAGATGCTGACCTGTGTAAGGTCTAGCAGTTACCCCCTTGAATGAATTGATTCTTATCGGTTTCATTCTTATAGTTGTAGGGATTATAGAAGCCTATAGATTCAGAATTCAGAGCGAAGAAGATGGCACATAGACCTGCTACCCCACCCCAACCTTCCTCAGAAATGAGTCAAATCGCCAAGGCCATTGAGATGATGGCGACTGCCATTCAGCAGCAGAACGCCGCAATGGCCCAGAACCATCAAGCCACAATGCAGCACTGGGAAACTGCCCGATCTGCTGAGACAAACTCCCACGTTGGTCAGCCCCAGGAACAGATGGGATTAGCTGAGTTCATGAGGCACAACCCACCTAAGTTCAGTGGGAACGCTACCCCTGACCAGGCAGATCAGTGGGTCAGGGAGTTGGAGAAAATCTTTAGGGCGACCTCCTGCCCTGAAGAGAAGAAGCTGCTGTTCGCCACTTATCTGCTATCAGGAGAAGCAGAGTTCTGGTGGATGGGAGCTCAGCAAATGATGGAGGCACGGGAGGATGTTCTGGATTGGGAGAGCTTCAGGGTGAAGTTCTTAGAGAAGTACTTCCCAGACAGCGCCAAGTTTGCAAGAGAGGCTGAGTTCCTGAAGTTGGAGCAGGGGGACATGACTATAAACGCATATGCTGCCCGTTTTGAGTACCTCGCCCGGTTTTATACCCAGGCGACCTCCGAGGCCTGGAGGTGTAGGAAGTTCGAGGAAGGACTGAAGCATGGGCTGAAGAAGACCATAGCCCCGATGTGCATCAGGGAGTTCCACGCCTTAGTGGAGAAGGCAAAGATGGTGGAGACCCTGGAAAAGGGTGAGTCTAGGGTGATCAGGTCACACCCAGGAGGTCCTTCCAGTGGGAGAGCTAAGGCACAGCACCCACAAAGCAAGCCATATGCTAGGCCTTCACCACATCGGGTGGGAACAGCTTCATCCCGGTTCCAACAGCAACAACCTGGGAAACTTAAATGTTTCCATTGCGGTGGACCCCATACAGCCAGCGTGTGCCCCAAGAGGGATCCAGAGAGGAGATGTTTTGTCTGCCAAAAGACGGGGCATTTGGCTAGAGAATGCCCTAACCAGAATAGGGCGACCCAGCCCAGTGGCTCTCAGCAGACGAGGAACGAGGGCAGCAGACCTCAGGCAGCAGGGAGGGTGTTCGCCATGTCTGGAGCAGAGGCAACTCAGTCAGGTAACCTCATCCAAGGTGTTTGTTTTATTGCTGGTAGAGGTGTAAGGGCTTTGTTTGATTCTGGAGCGACACACTCCTTTGTGTCAAGCCTGTGTGTAGCTGAGTTGGGTCTCCTAGTGAAGGAGTTACCTTTTGAGCTGTTGGTCTCTACACCTGCGTCAGGACAGGTGTCGACCTCTACAGTGTGCCCTGAATGTCCAGTGATTGTAGAAGGACGTAGATTCAAGGTGAACTTGATCTGCCTACCTCTTCAGGACCTGGATGTCATCCTAGGAATGGATTGGTTAACTGCCAATCACGTCCTCATAGACTGTGGTAGGCAGAAGGTAGCGTTTCCAGACCCCCATGAAGCGGATGTGTTAACAGTTCAACAAGGGCGATCAGCATTGGAAGAAGGGGCGAGGTGCTTCGTGGTGCTCGCCCGGTTGGAAGTGGAGAATAAAGGGGACGTAAACGAGATCCAAGTGGTGAGAGACTTCACCGATGTGTTCCCAGAGGAGGTGCCTGGATTACCCCCTAAGAGAGAAGTGGAATTCTCTATTGACTTGGTACCTGGAGCTGGACCAGTGTCAATGGCACCTTACAGGATGGCACCAGCCGAGTTGGTGGAGTTAAAGAAGCAATTGGAAGAGTTGCTGGAGAAGCAGTTCATCAGACCCAGCGTATCTCCATGGGGAGCTCCAGTGCTCCTAGTCAAGAAGAAGGATGGAGGGTCTCGGTTGTGCATAGACTACAGGCAATTGAACAAATTGACCATCAAGAACAAGTACCCCCTACCTCGGATTGATGATTTGATGGACCAAATTCATGGGGCCTCGGTGTTCTCCAAGATTGACCTGAGATCGGGGTATCACCAAATCTTGGTAAAAGCTGAAGATGTTCAGAAGACAGCTTTTAGGTCTAGATATGGGCACTACGAGTATGTAGTGATGCCATTTGGAGTCACCAATGCTCCAGCTCTATTCATGGACTATATGAATAGGATCTTTCGCCCTTTCTTGGATAAGTTTGTGGTGGTCTTCATAGATGACATCCTCATTTATTCAAAGACCGAGGAAGAGCATGAGGAACACCTAAGGGCAGTATTGGAAATACTGAGGGAGAAGCAGCTCTATGCCAAGTTCTCCAAGTGTGAGTTCTGGCTAAGGGAAGTCAACTTCTTAGGACACGTGATATCTGCCCAAGGGATCTCGGTAGATCCAGCCAAGGTAGAGGCAGTGCTACAATGGGAACGTCCTAAGACAGTGACTGAGATAAGGAGCTTTGTGGGGTTGGCGGGCTACTATCGGAGGTTTATTGAGGATTTTTCCAAGGTAGTGGCTCCTTTGACACAGCTGACTCGCAAGGACCAACCCTTTGCTTGGACCGACCGATGTGAGCAGAGCTTCAGGGAGCTAAAGGAGAGGTTGACCAGTGCTCCAGTGCTGGTGATCCCCGAGATAGGAAGACCTTTTGACGTCTTCTGTGATGCCTCACATCAAGGCTTGGGATGCGTCTTGATGCAAGAGAAGAGGGTGGTTGCATATGCTTCAAGGCAACTCAAGGTGCATGAGAGAAACTACCCTACTCATGATTTGGAGTTGGCAGCGGTAGTGTTTGCCTTGAAGATCTGGAGGCATTATCTATATGGAGCTCGGTTCCAGGTGTTCAGTGACCACAAGAGCTTGAAGTACCTGTTCGATCAGAGGGAGCTAAACATGAGACAAAGAAGGTGGATGGAATTCCTAAAGGACTACGACTTTCAACTCATGTATCACCCAGGGAAGGCCAATGTAGTGGCAGATGCCTTGAGTAGGAAGTCTATACAAGTCGCCACCATGATGATGGAAGAGCAGAAGCTGATCGAGCAGTTCAGGGACTTAAACCTGGGAGTAGAGTTCCACGTGAATCACATTAGTTGTAGTAAGCTGACTATAACTAATGACTTCCTTGTGATGTTGAAGGACAAACAATTGGAGGACCCTAGCCTGAAGCGCACTATGGAGTCACTAGGGACAGATCAGGCGAGAGGCTTTGAGATGGGCGAGGATGGGATCTTGAGGTTTGATGGCAGGATCTGCATACCTACAAATGACGAGTTGAAGGAGATGATCCTAGAGGAAGGCCATAAGAGTCGCCTTAACCTCCACCCAGGCATGAACAAGATGTACCATGACTTGAAGGAGTCATTTTGGTGGTCAGGCATGAAGAGGGACGTCGCCCAGTACGTGGCAACCTGCTTAACGTGTCAAAAGGCGAAGGTGGAACACCAAAGACCTGGCGGGCTGTTGCAGCAACTGGATATCCCTGAGTGGAAATGGGACAGCATCGCCATGGATTTTGTCACCCATTTACCCAGATCAGTAAAGGGTCATGATGCAATCTGGGTCATCATTGATAGACTGACGAAGAGTGCCCACTTCCTCCCAGTAAATATGAAGATGCCCATGGCCAAGTTGGCACAGCTGTACATCAAGGAGGTTGTGAGGTTGCATGGAGTGCCTTCCAGCATCATTTCAGATAGGGATCCCAGGTTCACTTCACGGTTTTGGCAGACCTTGCAAGAGTGTTTGGGAACCAAGTTGAGGATGAGCTCTGCATATCATCCCCAAACAGATGGTCAGTCAGAGAGGACAATCCAATCTTTGGAAGATCTGCTGAGGGCATGCGTTTTAGATCAATTGGGAGGTTGGGAGGAGGTGTTGCCACTAGTGGAGTTCACCTATAACAATAGCTACCACGCCAGCATTGGGATGGCGCCATATGAAGCCCTGTATGGGAGGAAATGCAGAACTCCATTATGTTGGTACCAGGAGGGCGAGGCAGTCTTGGTTGGACCAGAGTTGTTCAGCAGACGACCGAGAAGGTGAAGCTGATACAAAGCAGGATGAAAGCCTCTCAGAGTAGGCAGAAGTCCTATGCAGATCAGAGGAGGAAGCCTTTGGAGTTTGCTGCTGGAGATCACGTGTTCATGAAAGTGACACCAACCAAGGGTGTAGGGCGGGCGATCAGGTCAAAGAAGTTGTCCCCTAAATTCGTGGGACCATATCAGATCTTGAGAAGGATTGGCCCTGTGGCGTATGAAATCGCCCTACCTCCCCATCTGGCAAATCTGCACAATGTGTTTCACGTGTCACAGCTGAGGAAGTACATGGCAGACCCTAGTCATGTGCTGGATGTAGACGACGTGCAGATTAGGGATGACTTGTCCTTTGAAGCCAAACCAGTTAGAATTGACGATCGGCAGTGTAAACAGCTCAGGGGCAAGACCATCAACATGGTGAAAGTGGTGTGGGATGAGAAATCGGGGGATTCTACTTGGGAATTAGAAGAACCCATGAGGGAGGCTTATCCATACCTCTTTTCCTTGTAATCCAATTTTCGAGGACGAAAATTTTTGTTGTTGGGGAGAATGTAAGGACCTGAGATTTATTGAAATGAATGAGTATGTTTTAAGTAAATTCTATGTATGTTTTATCTAAGTTAAAAAGGAAGGAAAGTGTAGTCTAGGAAAAACGATAAGAGTTTCTTGTTTATACATCATCGCCGGTCGCCTAGACCACACGTCATCGCCTGGGCGCGAGGCATGCAGGCGTCATCAGAGAAGAGAGACATCGGTCGCTCGCGCGATAGCTCATCAGCGGGTTGTCATCGCGCGATAGCTCATCGGCGGGTTGTCATCGCGCGATAGCTCATCAGCGGGTTGTCATCGCGCGATAGCTCATCGGCGGGTTGTCATCGCGCGATAGCTCATCAGCGGGTTGTCATCGCGCGATAGCTCATCGGCGGGTTGTCATCGCGCGATAGCTCATCAGCGGGTTGTCATCGCGCGAGAGGTCCTCAGGGGGTTGTCTTCGCGAGAGAGGCATCGGTGGAGGGTCTTCGCGCTGGTAGCCATCGGCGAAAGGTCATCGCGCGGCGCTTGGTTAAACACCGAGAACGTAGGACCCAGACTCCCAGCAAGAGACGTTCTACACGTGCGCCACGTAGACGAAAGGTGGTTCAGAATAGTGACCTCAGAGCGTAGCCTGCGCAGAGGCACGCTTAGTAGGACTGTTCAGGGAGTGGTAGGTCTGCGCAGGAGGCAGCTATAGTAGTACTGATTAGTGCGGCGCAACTTCCCTGCAGAGTGGGCGGTGTCAGCTGCTTTTGGGGGAGGGATAAGTTGGTTTAAGTTACAGAAAACCCACAGCTGAGAGAAGAAAAGAAAACGTTGTTGTATTCGAAGAGAGAAAGAGTGAGTTCCCTCCTCCGCGTGCGATTTCAGCCTCTCCACACAAGAGTACGACGAAGCAACGCCATTGGAACACCTGGGAAAGTCTCTGCAACTCCTTCAAAACAGACTCAAGAACAGAGCCAAGGCGTTCATCAAGCTCTGTTGGATTTAGAAGCTCCTAGTGGATTGCGCAAGTCCAGGTAAGGGAAGCTAGACCTCTTTTCCATACAAGCCTTAGCGTAGTCTTTTCTGAAGTGAGGGCGACGTGGTCGCCATTTTCGTTTTATCTGTGTGAAATGCTCTGTTTGTATGCTTGGGCGACGTGGTCGCCGGTTTTGATAAACAGTCTTCGAAACGCCATGTTTACTAACCAGGTCGCCGGTTTTGACGCTGTTTTGCAAAATCCTTGTGTTTGATGCTGTTTTGAGAACTGCTTGAGGTTTACATGAGATATTCGAAAATATGAATCCTTTGAAATGGCTATTGCTGTGATTGAAATCATTTCTTTGAGTATGGTATGATGTGTTTGAATGTTGTGAATGTGGGGTCGAGGCATAGTATTTTCAGGAAAGGAAATACCGTGTAAGACCATGTTAGATGTGCATTGATCGGTGATTATGAACGAGATATCCTGACTCTGCTGATAATGGAATCACATAGAGGAAGTTACTCAGTTGGGAGAGTCGAAGGAGGTTCACCTGTATGGGTGGGTTGTTTGAAAGAGAACATACCGACCTGTTTTTGCGTGGATTTACCTTGTCATACTGTATGGTGATGTGTTGAGATTCATCATATGCCTGTGAATGTGTGAGATTTCACGGCGACCCTGTGGATGTGCGAGATTCCACAGTGGGCAGTGTGACAGGTGCACATCTCCGAGTCTAATCAATGCATGAGTCAATCCGGAAGTAGTGTCAAGTGTCTTGTGTGGTGAGTCAGTGGAAAGTCTGACATGTGAAATGGTGAAATGAGAAACTGGAATACTGATAGACACTTGATGCTGTGGTGTGAAATGGAATGACTATGGGAAATGTTTGTGAATTCGTGAATTTGGGCGATTAGTTGAATGCTATGAGTAGCTCTACATTTACTTGGATATTTTGGAAACTTGGTTTACTTGGGTTTTTCATATGCATGATTTAAACTCCTTTCATATTATCTAGCTTACCCTTTTATCTGTCATTTTGGTTGCCTTCTCAAAACTGTGATGATCGTGTAATTGTTACGCGGGAGCAGAAGACCTTCCAGGAAGAAGAGCTCCCTAAAGGGGGGGTCGCCGAGGGCAGAGATCGCCCATTTCCACCTCTCGGTGGAGATCGCCGGTTCTTGTGTCCTGGTAGGAGATCGCCAGTTTTGAAGTCTTCTGTGTGGGATCGCCGTTTTAAATGTTGGAGATCGCCGTTCCTTTTAGACCGCCGGTTTTACTGCATTTCCTTTAATTTTGTTAAACATTGTAAACATTTGATTTGGTTATGTATTAAACTCCCTAAGAGGAGTAACTTCACTTCTGATATATATATATACATATGATTTTGCACTCTTCAATATTATTTGATTACACTTAATTTCAATTATACATGTATGCATGTATTATTTTGGTGGGATGTTACACATGGTGATGGTCCCTTCTAGATCATTAAAAGGATCAATGATAATGCTTATGAGTTATATCTTCCTAGTACATATTTAGGGAGTAATTCTTTTAATGTATCTAACTCCTTTCTCTGCAGGTGTTTCAAATTTGTGGCCGAATTCTCTCTAATCTGAGGAGCTTGATGAAACCCTGACTGATAGAACATCTACTAAGAGCCCAACCTTCTAGAAGGATGACCAGGAGCATGACACAGGACTCAACTCTAAGTCAGACTCATTCCATAGCCAATGACTCAAAGCCTTTATGCCTCAGAGGATTACCAAGAGCAGAGCACAAATTATTGGACCTGATCACCGACTATTTTCCCTGCTTTGTATTTTGATAGAATAGGATTTAAATAAGTATAAATTGGGTTTGTGCCAAAGCCCACATTTCAACCTAGCTTCTAGAAATAGTTCCCCATATGTGTCGCTTAGGTCACGCTCCCCATGTGCTCTCCTACGTCCACGTGGCACCTTAGGCTAAAAATAGAGTGGCTTGCGCTTGTAAAACACATTAGATTTTAAGTAAAGAAACTCTATTTGAGTGAAATTATGAGTGAATATTTCCTCTGAGTCTTATCTTGGCAGAGAATGCTGCAAGTGGAGACTCCCTTCCTCATTCATCTTGGAGCTCTCCTCCCCGAAGTGGCGTGATTCCTCCCATCTTTCCATCTCCATGGATGCTTCAACCGCATAAGACCCTTTTTCTCTTATCTCTTTCAATTATCTTCCATTTTTCCATTACTTCTCTCTCAATTCTTATGTTTAATTTTGTGTTCCATTACTCCTTGTGTGTCTTTTCTTTTTGCTTTTTGAAGAGAACCTTCACACTTACTTAACCACTTGGTTAAGTTCGTGTCTAGTGGCAATCCTTATTGAGTTATCACCTTATCTTGCTATTCAAAAATCCTGATCCAAGTGAAATCTATTAAAACATGTGCAATTGCAAATCAACTCACATCAACAGGGCATGATGACGAAAAATGTTGGCAACATCATCTTTTGTCGTATTGAAGAGTTTGTGTTAACCTCATGTGAACTCTTAGGATTTACATCCCTCATCATTGGGTTGTTAGAGGTGGGTTTATAAAAGTATAGTTCTAGTTCAATCAAATCCCCACTCGTTTACTTGACAAGCGGACTGAGTCAACTATAGTATAGTCGATGATTGTCGTATCCACAGGGAATTAATGATACCAAAGTATGATTATATTTTACAATGACGTGAGTTGAGTTTTAAAGATGGTTTTTCATATAATAATAATAACAGTTAAAATAATACTACTAAATATTTAAATTGAGAGGTGAAGTGTTAAACAGTCACTTAAGTAGAGATATGACAATATAGCACAAATGTTGAAATTAGAATAACCTTGTGAATCTCCTTTGTTATTTTTATTTATAAATACAATGTTTTATTCAAAATCCTTGTTCCTATTCTGGCCAAATCAAGTTGATTCCTCGCACAAGGTTATCTAGAGCAGTAAGTCACTATTATGATCTTATATATGCATTAGGATGAAATAGTTCACCATAGTCTCAGTTTTTCACTCTATGGCCATTGAATCCTATGACTAAGTGCATAAGGTTCAAAAACATGAAATCACCTCCCACTCTCATTCATGCCCATTGGACAATCAATGGTTGTTCCTCACCATTGAGCATTAATCACACTACCAGACCTAGGCAATTTGAATTTAAAAGAGAAACATATATCTATAGACAATAATAACTCCAAAAAGATCACAGTGTCATCCAATCCCAACAAAATAGATTTAGCAACTCATGATAAGATCTTACAGTACAAAGCAGTATGAGAAGCTAAATTACAACAAACAAGGATCCTTTGATGTTGTTGCCAACTTGGCTTATAGACTCCCTCCTCCAGAGATTGGTCTTCACTTCTTCTGAAGCTTTGGCCTTCTTAGCTTGATTGGAATCTGAAGTTTAGACTCTATAAACCTGAATCAGTAGAACCTCGCTATTTAAGCCTCTCTAAGGATCTCACTTAATCCTTCCACCAAAACCTCCAAGTTCCTCTTAGTATTTAGGGGACTCTTTCTTTCTTGCACTTGGTGCCTCTCGATGCTTTGGGCGTTACCCTAGGGTCCCTATTTATAGTTTTTAGAATTAGTGATGCAATCCAAGGAGGTGGATTGGAGAGTTCATGGAGTGGAAACAAAATGTTTGAAAGTTTGCACCGAGATTGAGAGTGAATTGGTGAGGTTTGTGAGTGATTTAGGTGTGGGAAGAAGAAAGAAGTGAGGCCAACTTTTTAGGGTTTTCACTATGCTTAGAATGTCTTTAACAAAGGGACATTTGGGAGAGAATGAGTTTCAATTCTGAATACTTCATTCAATTAATGCAAATTTGAATACATGGTGTTCATTTGAGCTATTTATTAATGAAGATGATAAAGGTAGCTTGCTCCTTAAGCTATCATAACCCAGTTAAGCAAGCTTAACTATGGTGAGGTTTAGTGGCTTAATGAGATGTCATGTGGGTCCTCTTAAGATGCTCTAGAGACCCTTGCTTGTATGACAAGTGAGGGTTTCTAAAGTGTCTTTGATTTATTTACAAAGTACTCTTGAAACTAGTTCAACATACAAGTTCTATACATGATTATTCTAATATTTATACAAACATTTATTATTTCTTTATTCTTGTATATGGTGGCTTGGATGGTCCTCCATCAATTAGGATTCAAGGATTTCCAAGGAGATTGGTGATTCGCTCGGCATAGGCCAATCCACTTGGCGCATTGGCTTCTTCGTCCTTAAGTTCTTTTTGGGCTTCAATCTTAATTTCTTGGGCTTTTTGATATTTCAAAGTCAAGGATTTATTAGGGATTAGCTCCAGATTCTACTAATCCCTACCAAATCTTTGATCATGATGTAGGCTTGGCTTAGCTTTGGCTCCAAGCAAAATTCTCTTGATCCTAACTTGACTAAATTTGACTTGGGCCTTTCTTAATGAACTTAGGCTTTCTTAATGGTGTAATATTTTATTTCCCTCATCCCTCTATCATTTGCTAAGTACTTCTATCTCTAGAATTTTCAAATGTTCAGATCTCAATTCACTCAATGAATGAAGATTTGCTCAGCATCTTGGAGTTTTCCATTCTGGTGCGTCATTCTCCCTACGCTGGGTGAATTGGCTCTAATGCTCCACCCTTGGTTGCTAGTTTTTCTGCACTTTTTTGCACAATCTTTAGTGGTTTTCCTTCTTCTCTTCATGTTCTTCATGTGCAGTTGTGGTTGGAGTGATTAACATGTTCTTGCTGATAATTGCACATATTCTTCATACTTTACATGCCTTTTGACTGAATTTTTGCTATAATTAGACACTTATCAACTCCCCCCCAACTTAGATCTTTGCTTACCCTCAAGCAAAGTTCTGCAGATATATTAGGCAACTTTTAGACTTGTGCTTTTTTTAAGTACAAGCCTTGGTTCACTAAGTTAGCATTACATATACATTCAAAACACTTCAAATCTCTAAGGCATGCATCAATTAATAGTTAATTACCAATGGGTTCCAAATCCCTACCAACTAGTTGTTTCCACCCGTTTAAGTGAAATTCAAAATCCTAGCTAGTTTTGTGTCTTTTTCACAATTCTAGGTTAGCAAAGAACATAATTTAAGCATTTCAAAGATCTCATGGCCATTTACCATAGCCGCATTTGTAAATCTCATTTATAAATGCGGCTATGGTAATAGTCGCATTTATAAATCTTGCGCTAGACTTATAAATGCGGCTATGGTAAATAGTCGCATTTGTAAATAGTTGTTTTTTTAGTACAATCTATTTAGTGCTAATTCCCATATAAATTAACTTGTTCAATTATAACCCAGCCAGACAAATACATTAATTCAGAGAATCAATCTTTATATATTGATAAAAATGTATTACAATCACTAATAATATATCTTTATCTATCTATCTAATTCTTACACTATTCATCAGCTAACCTAGAGTTATAAATATTTAAGAAATATGTGGACCAAGAATGTCTCACATATGATATGGCTTCCGAAGACATTAGTTGCTCATCTGTGAAGAACTGTATTTCAAAATATGGTTGACATAAATTAGTTTTAAGATACATATATGTTCAAAAATTATAAAAATAATTTGACATCATGTTACTGTTAGAATATATGGCCTTTAAACAAGAGGGGGGATGAATTGTTTATGAAAGATTTTCACACACTTTGAAGGTTTAATGAAACTCAATGCAGAATTACAGACAAAGGAATCAAGTTAACCAAGAATACAAACTGTTTTAAGTTGAAACACAGAAAAACAACCGGTTGTTTCTTTGATTCAATCGGTTGTTTATACCAGCACAATTTAAACCAACTTAAAACAGAATTTAAAAGAGATCAGAGTAAGAGAAATGCACACAAGAAGTTTATACTGGTTCACTCTTATACCAAGAGCTACATCCAGTTCCTAGAAACTTTTGGGTTTCTACTATGCAATCAAAACCAGATTACAACATAAACCACCAAAAGAGTGACCTTGAACCCTTCAAGAAACACACTCCTTTTGGCAAACCAATCCACAAATATCAGAACACCCTCTGATTCTGCACTTACACCCAATTACAGAAATATAATAATCAAGAACGAAGAGAATAGAATACACCTGGGAATTACAAAGCTTAAAGATTAGAATTACACCTCAGTCCTATTCCACACACTTGAAAATCCAAAACTTGAGTGAATCTTGGAAATTTGATATCAAATTTGCATTTTGTTTTCTCAAAACTATTACTTACATTCCAGGAGCGTATAACAACCTTTTTATACTCCAAGGAATGATTAAAAGCATTTAAAATAAGAGCGCATTTAGTTAGAAACCATTTAAGCAAGATTCACAATTCAAAACTAAATTCTGTTAGGATTTTCAAAGAAACAATCGGTTGAAAACACGAAACAACCGATTGATTTGGCTTGACAGCTAAGTCAACCAAGTCAAACAAATGTCAACTTTTTTCAAAACCTTCTAAGAACAAAACAACCGGTTGATTTGATAAAAACAATAGGTTGTTTTTCACTTAGTTGAAAATATTTCATTTTAAAAAAGTTTTCAAATCCAATCAAATCTGGATTCAAACAAGGATTGGATTACATAAAAAAATCTACCCAGACCCCACCCAAACATAACAGCAGCACAACCTTCCATCAAACATCTTGGATTTGGATTCTTAAAAGCCTTGATCACTCTTGATCAACAGTTACCTCATGCCAATTACTTTTAAGGCCTACTCTTACAATAGTAATCATCCATTGCATAACGTAATAGCCACACTCATAGCTTCCTGATTGTTTATTACACTATAATTCAATAAAAAGTAAAAGTTAGTATTGATAAACAATGAAAAAGAGAGAAAAAAATTACAAACCTTTAGTCTTATCTTGTTCAAATTTTGAAAATTTGAATTGGATCGACCTTTTAGGATGTTATATCCACGCCATGAACTGGTTAATACAAAAAGCCTCGTTAGTAGATGGTTAATTAGTAACATATGGAGTTTAAGTTTATATTGTACTTACCTATCAATTATATTCTTAAGACTTATGGAAGGCTTCTTATGTAGGGAACAGAACCACACAACAGTCTTATCAACCATTGATAAGACAAGTAACTGCCAATCACCCTTATATCATCCATGAAAGAGTGAGTAAATGTTTAAAACATGAAATAGTAATAATTGACGATATATAATTAAACTTACTCATTAATATAAGGCAAATAAATTTCTTTTCCCTCTTTTTCCAGGGTGTTAGTGACGTAAGATTGGGTCTCATTTTCCTCTGTTCCAGTGGGATTAGTATATGCGGGATCTAAGAATCCATACACATTTTCCTTCCCCTCAGTGATAGAGACACAATTCAAAAACCTACAAGTAATTGTTTAAAGCATAATCAATGCTAATTTAACATAAAGTAAATTGAAATAAAGGTAAAGACACTTACATCATAAAAACTTGAATTATATTTATATTGAGCTCCTGATCCCAGCCACAAATTCTAACAAATCTGACATGTATATGTACAGTGGCAGTCAGTGTTTATTTTAAAAAAACGTATCATCCCATGGAACTTCTAGAGGGTCTCAACCAATCTGTTTAACAACTACATCTAAGGAAGCTATATGATCGTCAATCGGAACCTCATGCTTTCTTTTCGGACTTGGTTTCCGACGAGGTTTCTACAAAATAAAGAACATTTATTTTAAATTAGATGTAATATATAAATATAAATTAATATAATGAAATGAAATTATTACCGAAGGTTCTAGCATAATTCGAATGATGTGTCTGGGCTAGGCTACGAATGCCTAAAATGCATTGGCCACATTTGTTACCTCATCTGAAGGTAGTGGAAGACGAGCATTAGGTACTCATACTCTTTCACTGTTACCTTCGCCACATCAAGGGAGAGAGGAACGTTATGTAAGGTGGTGGCCTTTTCATAGACTTTCTAGTGGCCACCACTGAAGAAGCATGCCACCCTCTACTAGTAGCTCACATTGCCTCGTCTGGCCAATGATATC
>CM023861.1:22852838-23003592 GCA_013389735.1 Phaseolus lunatus | reverse complement strand
CTGTTCCTCTTCTTCTTCTTCTTCTTCTTCTTCCTTTTCTTCTTCTTCTTCTTCTATGTAGCTATGCTAAATAGCCGCCTTCTTATCTCTTCCATTTAAGACTATCTGTACATCAAATGCAGCTATATTGCCACTGTTTTAAATTGAAAATAGTCGTCGTTGTTTTTCCATTTTGCACCTGTGCCTTTTCTGCACCTCAACAATGGTATCTCCCTGCTGCATCCTGAACATCTCATACTCTTGAATGAGTGCATGCTTTCTTGCTTTTTTGAGATCAACATTTCCTTCAAGTGTGACTTCAAGAATGTCCCACATTTCTTTGGTTGTGTTGCACTGAGATACCCTGAAAAATTCATCAAGGTTTAAAGCTGACGTAATTATGTTCTTGGCAACAAAGTCAAAATGAGCTTTCTTGCTCTCAGCATCAGACCATTTAGACCATTTCTTTTCTACAATTTCTTCTTTTACTAGGGATGGCAATGCGAGCTCACCCGTCCCGCGTTTAGCCCGCAAAATACGGGTCGGGTTAGCCCACTCTGCACAAGGAGTGCGGGCTCATTTCATTGTACCACCCCGCGTAAGAGGTAGCTTGAGGGCTTGCGGGCTAGCCCGCATAAGGAAAATATATTTTTTTAAAATTAAAACTTATGTTGCTGAAAAATTAAAATTTCATCCTTGTTTTAATGCATTCAATTAAGATAAAAAAATATAAAGACATTCAAGTATGAGGGGGTGTTAGAAGGCCTGATTAAAAATAGTTAAAGTTTTGTTTTGCATATATTTTCCTTCTACATGTATGTTGTATGAGAGTATCTTATCAAAGTTTTGCTACAAAATACTTTAATGAAATCTCTTCTTTATATTATTTTTTTATTAACAAATTTTAAATGTAAAACTTTACTTAAAACTAAATTCACTCTTATTTTTAATATTAACTTCTTTAGATGATTAAAATAAAATAAATTTTTTTTTGGTACATTAAATTTAATTTTTTTAAAATAAAATAAAATAAAGGTCTGATGTGAGTTGATTTTAGATTGCACATTTTGATGGTTTCTCTTTGTAATGATTTTTTATTTTTAGCAAAGTAAGGTGAGAACCCAAAGAAGATCTCCACTAGACACGAACTTAACCAAGTGGTAAGTAAGAGTGAAGGTTCACTTCTAGAGGGTAAAAGGAAAAACACAATATGATGATTATGATGATTATGATGAATGGGGCAAAAATTAAAGAACAAAGGAAGCATAGGAAGAATGAGGAGGACCAAATGGAAAAGACTTAACACTACAAGAAAAATTGAAATTACATACGGATTTTTTTCCGTATGTAAAATTATCATTACATACGGATTTTTACATACGGATTTTTTTCCGTATGTAAAATTATCATTACATACGGATTTTTCCATATGTAAACCCAATGTACATTACATACGGATTATATCCGTATGTAATTTTCACAGAGTTATTACATACGGATTTTACATACGGATTTTTGTCCGTATGTAATCCGTATGTAACACATAATTACATACGGATTTTTGGTCTTACATACGGATTTTGACTGTATGTAATTCCAATTTTTCTTGTAGTGTAAGCAAGTACATAAAGAATGAAATGTAAATGAAAGGATGGAAAAGAGAAAAGGTAAAGGAAACTTATGGGGGATGGAGGGAATGGACACCCCACTTGGAGGGTGGGAATCCCTAAGATAAGTGAAGGAAGAGCCACCCACTTGAAGTGATCACACACACTCAAGATAAAACCCAAATTTGAGAGCTCACAAGTCTAAAAAAATCACTCTTGCATAGTTTCTTTACTATATTCAAAATCAAGTGTAAATATATGAGGCAAGACACCCTTTATATAAGAGAGAGTGACTTGGAGAGCATGATAGAGGGGTAGGGGTGTCATTTTTGAGAAACCTTCTAGAAGGTAGGTCAAAGAAACCCTAAACCTAGGTGCACATGTCATAAAAGGGGGGCTTGGCACAAACCCAAATTACTAAACACACCTTACTCTAGCTTATTCTTCTATTTGGACCCCCAAAGTGAATCCAATTTATTTACAAACATTTCTCTTCTAAGAAGACCAGAAGAAAGAACATTTTGATGCTCTTGTCTATGTCCAATTCTTCTTCTGCTGAGGTCCTTCTAATATTTAGTGGGGTCTTTTCTTGTATGTTGAGATGACTAATCAAAGTGTGAAGTGTCTCTCGTGTTCTTGGTCATCTTCTTGGCTAATTGGATTGTATCAAGGTCACACTACAATAATGCACTACAAGGAACAATACCTATAGCCTCCACCAAATAGGGACTTAAATGTTGGATTTTGGATGCTAAATGTCCTTTAGCGTGGGCATAGCTTGGGCTGGCCAGGGGAAGCTAAAGGGTTGGACGCCAATCTTTATGCAAGGGGTTTAAATACTTGTGTAGGCTTAACTCTCTCTAGTTTGAAGCTAGTAGAGACGACCTAACCCTCCTAACCCTCACTATTAGAGTAAGGTTAGAGTTATTTTTGTCCTGGCTAAGAGCAAGCTTCCTCCTGAAATAGAGAGGAACAAGCCCTCACTTAGTCTAACCTAGAGAAGGCTATACCCTTGCTAAATCGTAACCCATTATGAACATGCATGGGCTAAGCCCTAGCTAGCTCATTGTGACTTAGAGAAGGCTAAACCCTAGCTATAGTGAAAGTGAACTTGGTGAGGGATTGGCCCTCCCTCCCACGCATAGCATAAAAAAAAGAGTTAATGGTCCTATTTAGAATCTCATTCTCACATTCATAATAACTTGCATAACTCTATTATCACATCCAGAATAACCTATCCAGATTTCGTCCACATTTAAATATCACCTATCCAACCATTTACAAATTTACCATCCACCATTTACAAATTTACAAATATCCAACATTATGCATTTTCAATCATCTAATCAGTGTTGTCAATCATCTAATCACTTTGAATGTAAGTAGTACTTTTGTCAAGTGAATGTACTAACTGAAAGAAGTACGAATATTATGTCAATATTACATAGTTAAAAAAAATCTTCAATTTAATTCATATGATGTTTCCCAAAGCATAAAACTGAGTGAGCAATGAAAACAATGGAAAGTACCTATAAAAAATAACAATAATTAAAATAAAATAAAAATATATTTACTAATATAGAATATAGAAAAGAATGAACAAGTAATTTCACACAATCACATTTGACACAAGGACACCTTATCCCTCCATCTTTTGTATAACAAACTTGCTCCATTGCCTTTGAAACAAAATCATGAACTCCAATAATGAACTCTTTCCTAAGTCTCCTTGAAGGATCAAGCATGTTATACATCCAACCTCGATCCATTATTCTGCATGTTCATTACCAAATGTATCAACCCAACAACACACCCTTCCAAAGTCCAATTAAAAGCCATTAACTCCCTATATGCCTAAAGCATTTATCTACTTACAAAACATTTAAACATTTCCAAGGCTCCTCCTAATCTAGTTAGTCACACTAATCTAACGACCACCTATCATTATTTAAGAATATGTCTGTAAGGACCTGAAATTTATTGGAATGAAAGAGTATGTTTTATCTAAATTAAAAAGGAAGGAAAGTGTAGTCTAGAAAAAACTATAAGAGTTCCTTGTTTATACATCATCGCCGGTCGCCTAGACTACACGTCATCGCCTGGGCACGAGGCATGCAGGCATCGCGCGGCGTGAGAGGCATGCAGGCATCGCGCGGGCGCGAGGGGCATGCGGGCATCGCGCGGGCGCGAGAGGCATGCAGGCATCGCGCGGGCGCGAGGGGCATGCGGGCATCGCGCGGGCGCGAGGCACGCGGGCATTGCCAGGGCACGATGCATGTGGACGTGGCCAAGGCGCGAGAGTTATGAGGGCGTCGCCAGGGAAGACATCGGTTGTCTCCCAGAGGAAGACATCGGTCGTTCGCCAGGAAGAGGTCATCGGTGGTAGTCTTCGCGCGGGGTCATCGGTGGTAGTCTTCGCGCGAGGTCATCGGTGGATCGTCTTCGCGCGAGAAGTCATCAGTGGTTTCTCTTCGAGCTGGTAGTCATCGGCGAAAGGTCATCGCGCGACGTTGAGTTACACCCAGAGAACGTGGGCCCCAGACTCCCAGCAAGAGATGTTCTGCGCGCGCGCCACGTAGACAAAAGATGGTTCAGAATAGTGACCTCATAGCGTAGCCTGCGCAGAGGCATGCTTAGTAGTACTGTTCAGGGAAGCGTACACGCAAACTCCCTGCAGAGTGGGTGATGGCAGCTGCTTTTGGAGGGATAAAAGGGGTTTAAGTTGCAGAAATCCACGCCTGAGAGAAAGAGAGCATTGTTGTATTCGAAGAGAGAAAGAGTGAGTTCCCTCCTCCGCGTTGCAAGTTCAGCACCTCCACACAAGAGTACGACGAAGCAACACCATTAGAGCACCTGGGAAAGCCTCTGCAACTCCTTCAAAAAAAAAAAACCAGACTCAAGAACAGAGCCAAGGTTCTGCAAGCTTCGTTGGATTTCGGAGCCCCTGGTATTTGCGCAAAATCCAGGTAAGGGAAGCTAGCCTTCATCTTTAATACGAACCATCGTTTAGCCTTTTCTGAAGGGTGGGCGACGTGGTCGCCGTTTTCGCTTTCGTCTTCATGAAATGCTTTGTGTTATGTGTTTGGGCGACGTGGTCGCCTGTTTTAATATACAGCCTTCGAAATACCATATTTTGAACTAGATCGCCGGTTTTGGCGCTGTTTTACGAAATCTCTGTTTTTGATGTTATTTTGAAACTACTTGAGATTTACATGAGATATTCGAAAATATGAATCCTTTGAAATGGCTATTGCTGTGATTGCATCGTTTACTTGAGTGGTATGATGTCTTTGAATGCTGTGAATGTGGGATCGAGGCATAGTATTTTCAGGAAAGGAAATACCGTGTAAGATCTGTATAGGTGTATTGACTAGGGGCTTGTCTAGAAGGAGATATCCTGACTCTGCTGAGATAATGAAATCATGTAGATGAAGTTATTCAGTTGGTGAGAGTCGAAGGAGGTTCGTATGAATGGGCGAGTTGTTCAAATGGGAACGAGCTCGGTCTGTTATACGAATTAACCTTGTCATACCGAGAGAATGGTAACAATGAGAATGGTAACAATGAGATGGTATATGCGCATGCTGTGTGGATTCACAGTGGTAGGTATGACAGGTGCAAATCTCTGGGCCTGAGTCAACACACGAGTCAAATTGGAAGTAGTGTCATGTGTCTATGCATGGTGGGTCAGTGGAAAGTCTGACATGTGAAATGAGAAACTGGAATATTAATAGACACTTGATGCTGTATTGTGAAATGGAATGACTATGGGCGAATGTTGTGAAGTTGGTGATTTTGGGCGATCAGTCGAATGCTATGAGTAGCTCTACGTTTTACATGGATATTTTGGAACTTGGTTTACTTGGATTTTCATGTTCTTGATTTAAACTTCCTTTAAATTATCTAGCTTACCCTTTTATCTGTTATTGTGGTTGTTTTCTCAAAACTGTGATGATCGTGTAATTGTTACACGGGAGCAGATGATCTTCCAGGAAGAAGAGCTCCCTAATGGGTGGTCGCCGAGGGCTGAGATCGCCCATTTCCACCTCTCGGTGGTGATCGCCGGATTTTGCCCTACTATCAGATCGCCTGTTTTGAGGTCGCCTGTTATGAGATCGCCGATTTTATGTCTGGCTAGCAAGTCGCCTATTTTTGGGGACTCCTGGTGATCGCCGGTTTTATGTATGGAGACCGCCGGTCTTGCTGTATTTGATTGTTTTCTTTAAATTTTCGAAAAACATTTGATTTCGTTTATGTATTAAACTCCCTAAGAGGAGCAACTTCATTTCATATATATATATTATTTTGTTCATAGAATCTATTTGTTACCTTTATTTTCATTATATACATTTGTATAGTATTTTGGCGGGATGTTACATTAATGGTATCAGAGCAGTTCGCCTTAAGATGACCTGAGGGCTGTGGATCCATTGTGTTTCTTCTGCTCATAAAGCTTATTTGAGTTTTAAATAACCACTATGGTGGAAGGTTTTCAAACGTTTTTTTTGTATTGAATTTTTTGTGTGTGCCTTAGTGAATGTGTGCCTAACTGAAGATCTTAGCATTGAGAATGAGAAGGTCTTGATAAAGTAGTGAGGGTGCACACTCATAACTGGATCAAGAAAATTCTTAGTCTTAATTCCAAAGGTTTGATGTTTAGCCTACATTGAATTCTGGTGTGATTATTGAGTGTTCTTGAATTTGACTGAGATGGTGGTTTGGATTGATGCTTGTACACCAGTAACTGTTCTGGTGTTTTGTTTGGAATTATAGGTGTTATGATTCTGTTGATGGACTCAAATTCTTAATGACCTTGAGATGCTGACCTGTGTAAGGTCTAGCTGTTACCCCTTGAATGAATTGATTCTTATCGATTTCATTCTTATAGTTGTAGGGAATATAGAAGCCTATAGATTCAGAATTCAGAACGAAGAAGATGGCACGTAGACCTGCTACCCCACCCCAACCTTCCTCAGAGATGAGCCAGATCGCCAAGGCCATCGAGATGATGGCGACTGCCATTCAGCAGCAGAACGCCGCGATGGCCCAGAACCATCAAGCCACAATGCAGCACTGGGAAACTGCCCGATCTGCTGAGACAAACTCCCACGTTGGTCAGCCCCAGGAACAGATGGGGTTAGCCGAGTTCATGAGGCACAACCCACCTAAGTTCAGTGGGAACGCCACCCCTGACCAGGCAGATCAGTGGGTCAGGGAGTTGGAGAAAATCTTTAGGGCGACCTCCTGCCCTGAAGAGAAGAAGCTGCTGTTCGCCACTTATCTGCTATCAGGAGAAGCAGAGTTCTGGTGGATGGGAGCTCAGCAAATGATGGAGGCCCGAGAGGATGTTCTGGATTGGGAGAGCTTCAGGGTGAAGTTCTTAGAGAAGTACTTCCCAGACAGCGCCAAGTTTGCGAGGGAAGCCGAGTTCTTAAAATTGGAGCAGGGGGATATGTCAGTAAACGCCTATGCTGCTCGTTTTGAGTACCTCGCCCGGTTCTATACCCAGGCGACCTCCGAGGCCTGGAGGTGTAGGAAGTTCGAGGAAGGGCTGAAGCATGGGCTGAAGAAGACCATAGCCCCGATGTGCATCAGGGAGTTCCACGCCTTAGTGGAGAAGGCGAAGATGGTGGAGACCCTGGAAAAGGGTGAGTCTCGGGTGATCAGGTCACACCCAGGAGGTCCTTCCAGTGGGAGAGCTAAGGCACAGCACCCACACAGCAAGCCCTATGCGAGACCCCCATCACATCGGGCAGGAGCAGCACCTCCCCAGTTCCAGCAGCAGCAATCTTGGAAACCCAAGTGCTTCAATTGTGGTGGACCACACGCCTCCAACGCATGCCCCAAGAAGAGTTCGGAGAGAAGGTGCTACATCTGCCAAAAGGCGGGGCATTTTGCTAGAGAATGCCCGAACCAGAATGGGGCGACCCAGCCCAGTGGCTCTCAGCAGATGAGAAACGAGGGCAGAAGACCTCAAGCAGCAGGGAGGGTGTTCGCCATGTCTGGGGCAGAGGCAGCTCAGTCAGGTAACCTCATCCAAGGTGTTTGTTTTATTGCTGGTAGAGGTGTAAGGGCTTTGTTTGATTCTGGAGCGACACACTCCTTTGTGTCAAACCTGTGTGTAGCTGAGTTGGGTCTCCTAGTGAAGGAGTTACCTTTTGAGCTGTTGGTCTCTACACCTGCGTCAGGACAGGTGTCGACCTCTACAGTGTGCCCTGAATGTCCAGTGATTGTAGAAGGACGTAGATTCAAGGTGAGCTTGATCTGCCTACCTCTTCAGGACCTGGATGTCATCCTGGGAATGGATTGGTTAGCTGCCAATCACGTTCTCATAGACTGTGGTAGGCAGAAGGTAGCGTTTCCAGACCCCCATGAAGCGGATGTGTTAACAGTTCAACAAGGGCGATCAGCGTTGGAAGAAGGGGCGAGGTGTTTCGTGGTGCTCGCCCGGTTGGAAGTAGAGAATAAAGGGGACGTAAACAAGATACAAGTGGTGAGAGATTTCACCGATGTGTTCCCAGAGGAGGTGCCTGGATTACCCCCTAAGAGAGAAGTGGAATTCTCTATTGACTTGGTACCTGGAGCTGGACCAGTGTCAATGGCACCTTACAGGATGGCACCAGCCGAGTTAGTGGAGTTAAAGAAGCAAGTGGAAGAGTTGCTGGAGAAGCAGTTCATCAGACCCAGCGTATCTCCATGGGGAGCTCCAGTGCTCCTAGTCAAGAAGAAGGATGGAGGGTCTCGGCTGTGTATAGACTACAGGCAATTGAACAAATTGACCATCAAGAACAAGTACCCCCTACCTCGGATTGATGATTTGATGGACCAAATTCATGGGGCCTCGGTGTTCTCCAAGATTGACCTGAGATCGGGGTATCACCAAATCTTGGTAAAAGCTGAAGATGTTCAGAAGACAGCTTTTAGGTCTAGATATGGGCACTACGAGTATGTAGTGATGCCATTTGGGGTCACCAATGCTCCAGCTCTATTCATGGACTACATGAATAGGATCTTTCGCCCTTTCTTGGATAAGTTTGTAGTGGTCTTCATAGATGACATCCTCATTTATTCAAGGACCGAGGAAGAGCATGAGGAACACCTGAGGACAGTATTGGAAATACTGAGGGAGAAGCAGCTCTATGCCAAGTTCTCTAAGTGTGAGTTCTGGCTAAGGGAAGTCAACTTCTTAGGACACGTGATATCTGCCCAGGGGATCTCGGTAGATCCAGCCAAGGTAGAGGCAGTGCTACAATGGGAACGTCCTAAGACAGTGACTGAGATAAGGAGCTTTGTGGGGTTGGCGGGCTACTATCGGAGGTTTATAGAGGATTTTTCCAAGATAGTGGCTCCTTTAACACAGCTGACTCGCAAGGACCAACCCTTTGCTTGGACCGACCGATGTGAGCAGAGCTTCAGGGAATTAAAGGAGAGGTTGACCAGTGCTCCAGTGCTGGTGATTCCAGAAGTAGGAAGACCTTTTGACGTCTTCTGTGATGCCTCACATCAAGGCTTGGGATGCGTCTTGATGCAAGAGAAGAGGGTGGTTGCATATGCTTCAAGGCAACTCAAGGTGCATGAGAAAAACTACCCTACTCATGATTTGGAGTTGGCAGCGGTAGTGTTTGCCTTGAAGATCTGGAGGCATTATCTGTATGGAGCTCGGTTCCAGGTGTTCAGTGACCACAAGAGCTTGAAGTACCTGTTCGATCAGAAGGAGCTAAACATGAGACAAAGAAGGTGGATGGAATTCCTAAAGGACTACGACTTTCAACTCATGTATCACCCAGGGAAGGCCAATGTAGTGGCAGATGCCTTGAGTAGGAAGTCTATACAAGTCGCCACCATGATGATGGAAGAGCAGAAACTGATCGAGCAGTTCAGAGACTTAAACCTGGGAGTAGAGTTTCACGTGAATCACATTAGTTGTAGTAAGCTGACTATAACTAATGACTTCCTGGGAATGTTGAAGGATAAGCAATTGGAGGACCCTAGCCTGAAGCGCACTATGGAGTCGCTAGGAACAGATCAGGCGAGAGGCTTTGAGATGGGCGATGATGGGATCTTGAGGTTTGATGGCAGGATTTGCATACCTGCAAATGATGAGTTGAAGAAGATGATCCTAGAGGAAGGTCATAAGAGTCGCCTTAACCTCCACCCAGGCATGAACAAGATGTACCATGACTTGAAGGAGTCATTTTGGTGGTCAGGCATGAAGAGGGACGTCGCCCAATACGTGGCAACCTGCTTAACGTGTCAAAAGGCGAAGGTGGAGCATCAAAGACCTGGCGGGCTGTTGCAGCAACTGGATATCCCTGAGTGGAAATGGGACAGCATCGCCATGGATTTTGTCACCCATTTACCCAGATCGGTAAAGGGTCATGATGCAATCTGGGTCATCATTGATAGGCTGACGAAGAGTGCCCACTTCCTCCCAGTAAATATGAAGATGCCCATGGCCAAGTTGGCACAGCTGTACATCAAGGAGATTGTGAGGTTGCATGGAGTGCCTTCCAGCATCATTTCAGATAGGGATCCCAGGTTCACTTCACGGTTTTGGCAGACCTTGCAAGAGTGTTTGGGAACCAAGTTGAGGATGAGCTCTGCATATCATCCCCAAACAGATGGTCAGTCAGAGAGGACAATCCAATCTTTGGAAGACCTGCTGAGGGCCTGCGTTTTAGATCAATTGGGAGGTTGGGAGGAGGTGTTGCCACTAGTGGAGTTCACCTATAACAATAGCTACCACGCCAGCATTGGGATGGCACCATATGAAGCCCTGTATGGGAGGAAATGCAGAACTCCCTTATGTTGGTACCAGGAGGGCGAGGCAGTCTTGGTTGGGCCAGAGTTGATTCAGCAGACGACCGAGAAGGTGAAGCAGATACAAAGCAGGATGAAAGCCTCTCAGAGTAGGCAGAAGTCCTATGCAGATCAGAGGAGAAAGCCTTTGGAGTTTGCTGCTGGAGATCACGTGTTCATGAAAGTGACACCAACCAAGGGTGTAGGGCGGGCGATCAGGTCAAAGAAGTTGTCCCCTAAGTTCGTGGGACCATATCAGATCTTAAGAAGGATTGGCCCAGTGGCGTATGAGATCGCCCTACCTCCCCATCTGGCGAATCTGCACAATGTGTTTCACGTGTCACAGCTGAGGAAGTACATGGCAGACCCTAGTCATGTGCTGGATGTAGACGACGTGCAGATTAGGGATGACTTGTCCTTTGAAGCCAAACCAGTCAGGATTGACGATCGGCAGTGTAAACAGCTCAGAGGCAAGACCATCGACATGGTGAAAGTGGTGTGGGATGAGAAATCGGGGGATTCTACTTGGGAGCTAGAAGAACCCATGAGGGAGGCTTATCCATACCTCTTTTCCTTGTAATCCAATTTTCGAGGACGAAAATTTTTGTTGTTGGGGAGAATGTAAGGACCTGAAATTTATTGGAATGAAAGAGTATGTTTTATCTAAATTAAAAAGGAAGGAAAGTGTAGTCTAGAAAAAACTATAAGAGTTCCTTGTTTATACATCATCGCCGGTCGCCTAGACTACACGTCATCGCCTGGGCACGAGGCATGCAGGCATCGCGCGGGCGTGAGAGGCATGCAGGCATCGCGCGGGCGCGAGGGGCATGCGGGCATCGCGCGGGCGCGAGAGGCATGCAGGCATCGCGCGGGCGCGAGGGGCATGCGGGCATCGCGCGGGCGCGAGGCACGCGGGCATTGCCAGGGCACGATGCATGTGGACGTGGCCAAGGCGCGAGAGTTATGAGGGCGTCGCCAGGGAAGACATCGGTTGTCTCCCAGAGGAAGACATCGGTCGTTCGCCAGGAAGAGGTCATCGGTGGTAGTCTTCGCGCGGGGTCATCGGTGGTAGTCTTCGCGCGAGGTCATCGGTGGATCGTCTTCGCGCGAGAAGTCATCAGTGGTTTCTCTTCGAGCTGGTAGTCATCGGCGAAAGGTCATCGCGCGACGTTGAGTTACACCCAGAGAACGTGGGCCCCAGACTCCCAGCAAGAGATGTTCTGCGCGCGCGCCACGTAGACAAAAGGTGGTTCAGAATAGTGACCTCATAGCGTAGCCTGCGCAGAGGCATGCTTAGTAGTACTGTTCAGGGAAGCGTACACGCAAACTCCCTGCAGAGTGGGTGATGGCAGCTGCTTTTGGAGGGATAAAAGGGGTTTAAGTTGCAGAAATCCACGCCTGAGAGAAAGAGAGCATTGTTGTATTCGAAGAGAGAAAGAGTGAGTTCCCTCCTCCGCGTTGCAAGTTCAGCACCTCCACACAAGAGTACGACGAAGCAACACCATTAGAGCACCTGGGAAAGCCTCTGCAACTCCTTCAAAAAAAAAAAACCAGACTCAAGAACAGAGCCAAGGTTCTGCAAGCTTCGTTGGATTTCGGAGCCCCTGGTATTTGCGCAAAATCCAGGTAAGGGAAGCTAGCCTTCATCTTTAATACGAACCATCGTTTAGCCTTTTCTGAAGGGTGGGCGACGTGGTCGCCGTTTTCGCTTTCGTCTTCATGAAATGCTTTGTGTTATGTGTTTGGGCGACGTGGTCGCCTGTTTTAATATACAGCCTTCGAAATACCATATTTTGAACTAGATCGCCGGTTTTGGCGCTGTTTTACGAAATCTCTGTTTTTGATGTTATTTTGAAACTACTTGAGATTTACATGAGATATTCGAAAATATGAATCCTTTGAAATGGCTATTGCTGTGATTGCATCGTTTACTTGAGTGGTATGATGTCTTTGAATGCTGTGAATGTGGGATCGAGGCATAGTATTTTCAGGAAAGGAAATACCGTGTAAGATCTGTATAGGTGTATTGACTAGGGGCTTGTCTAGAAGGAGATATCCTGACTCTGCTGAGATAATGAAATCATGTAGATGAAGTTATTCAGTTGGTGAGAGTCGAAGGAGGTTCGTATGAATGGGCGAGTTGTTCAAATGGGAACGAGCTCGGTCTGTTATACGAATTAACCTTGTCATACCGAGAGAATGGTAACAATGAGAATGGTAACAATGAGATGGTATATGCGCATGCTGTGTGGATTCACAGTGGTAGGTATGACAGGTGCAAATCTCTGGGCCTGAGTCAACACACGAGTCAAATTGGAAGTAGTGTCATGTGTCTATGCATGGTGGGTCAGTGGAAAGTCTGACATGTGAAATGAGAAACTGGAATATTAATAGACACTTGATGCTGTATTGTGAAATGGAATGACTATGGGCGAATGTTGTGAAGTTGGTGATTTTGGGCGATCAGTCGAATGCTATGAGTAGCTCTACGTTTTACATGGATATTTTGGAACTTGGTTTACTTGGATTTTCATGTTCTTGATTTAAACTTCCTTTAAATTATCTAGCTTACCCTTTTATCTGTTATTGTGGTTGTTTTCTCAAAACTGTGATGATCGTGTAATTGTTACACGGGAGCAGATGATCTTCCAGGAAGAAGAGCTCCCTAATGGGTGGTCGCCGAGGGCTGAGATCGCCCATTTCCACCTCTCGGTGGTGATCGCCGGATTTTGCCCTACTATCAGATCGCCTGTTTTGAGGTCGCCTGTTATGAGATCGCCGATTTTATGTCTGGCTAGCAAGTCGCCTATTTTTGGGGACTCCTGGTGATCGCCGGTTTTATGTATGGAGACCGCCGGTCTTGCTGTATTTGATTGTTTTCTTTAAATTTTCGAAAAACATTTGATTTCGTTTATGTATTAAACTCCCTAAGAGGAGCAACTTCATTTCATATATATATATTATTTTGTTCATAGAATCTATTTGTTACCTTTATTTTCATTATATACATTTGTATAGTATTTTGGCGGGATGTTACAATGTCTCTAATTGAAATTTATAAACAAATCATAACCATAACAAAACATTTAAACCACATATTATACATGAAAAAAAAAATAACATAATTGAAAACACAAGTGCAAATAAATGAATCCACAAAGAATTTTAAATGACCACAAATAAAATAAAACAATCCATACATAATATATTTTGAATATAAATAATCCATAAATTATATATTATTTTGTACATTATAATTCAATTTTTACAATAAATATTAAAAATCTGAATAGATTAATATTCCACTATTATATTATGTAATGAATTATAACTGAAGATGGTTTGGTAGCCACCAAGTATAGACAAATTTTTTTATGTAATATCACCATTTTGATTAACTCTTAAGCTTATTTTATGTGGTTTCTTTTTCCACTTATGAGATTTCTGATTCTTCAGCATAATACATAAATATTCGCTAAAAGGGAAAACTGAAGGACAATTAATTTACTGTGGAGAGTGGTGTTAATTAGCAGCTCAAGTGTCAATAATTGACGTAGAGAAAATTTTGATGTGACTAGAGTGTCCAAGTGTACAAGTTAATGGGCACATAAAAATCTTTGATGTTGTGGCCACAGACCTTTATTGCCCTACTCTATGTATTCTTCTACAAAATCATAGCTGAATTATTAATTATCACTAAATCAATTAAATTCATGGAAACAAACCATGGCTGCTACTATACCTAGCATTTTAATCATTTTTTTTTTCCATTAATGATTCAGAGAAATTAAAGGGCATCTAAATTTCATACAAGACAAGGGATATTTTGGTAACTGACAAAATATGAAATATGGGGTCAATGTTATTTGAACAACACTCTGAATTATTTTTCTCTATGGATTTTATGGCACTGAAAAAAAAAAACCAAGAGAAAGAAACTTGAGCTCTATGTATCCTCACTTCTCTAAATAAGTTTTCTTATGTGCTTCTGGTTTCATTATTAGCAAAAAATCATCTAAACAAAGAAATAAGGTCATCATACATAAAGTTTTGGATGTTGTAATTAGAAAACCTTAGATCTCACAAGCCTTTCTCTCTCACGTTAAATATAGGAATAACTTTACTTTACCTCCATTTTGGTTTCCTCTCCATACTCAGTCCATATTCATCATATTATATATTAATAAAAAGTAAAGAGATAACTTTATTGAGTATGAGGCTATTAGAAAGATGAATCCAATCACTAGACGCACAAAATGTTAATCAGCCACAATTTCCAAATTAAAAGAAAAATATTCACATGAATCCAGCAGATGGAATAAACAAATATCCTCAGAAAAAGTATAATTAACCATAGCATTAGAGTAGCAATAACATATAAATTACCTCACTGAGTTGTAAAAGCTGCTCCCTGGTATATCGCACGCGCTCACAGCCCTCAAATCGTGAATCAGCAGCACGTTAAGCCAGAAGCTTTTAGATACAAATAACATCACACATACACAGTTTAATCATCATCACTCAAAAAGCACATGATGAGTTAGTGATAGATAGTGCTACAAGAAATGTAGAATTCAATTAAACCAAATTTAATTCACAATCAGTAAAAATTAGTATGTAAAATTACAATATTGATTATTATTCTGTCAACAATTTTTGTAAAGCAACAATAGTTCAGCAGATTCATTTAAAGCCTTTCCAAACACTTTTTTCAGAAAGAGAAGGTACAAGATTTATCACAAACTCTTGAGCACTGAATCTTGGAGGGGGAAATGTCAGGCAATAACTATCACACAAAAAAGCTTTTGCAAACACTTTCTTCAGAAAAAGAAGGTACAAGATTTATCACAAACTCTTGAGCACTGAATCTTGAAGGGAGAAATGTCAGGCAATAACAATCACACAAAAATGTAGATGAAAGACCCATTAAAAAAACAGTGTAACAAGGAAAAGGCATAGAAATTGTCACATCCACCAGAATTATAAAATTAGTTCACTGTATGTGGGACCTTAATGGGTAACTTGAAATTTATTCTGTAAGGATCTATAAATTAATTGGAATAGAAGTGATAGATTTTAAATAATTTTTGAGTATGTTATTATTTAAAATAAAAAGGACATAAAAATAGAAAATATCATAGTGGTCAGACCTCGGACGTCGCCCAAGGTATGGGATCAGCTGGTAGAGGGCGATCGGTTGACCATTGTACCAACCAAGTAGTCAGGTGCGATGACTTTATCGTGAGGTAATCAAGTGGGCGTGCTTCAAGGGAGGGAGACACGTGAATCAAGAAGGGTAAGAGAAAGGAAGGTGTAGCTTAGAAGTCGATGAGATCGCCATTTGTTGAAGAAGGCAGCGTCCTCCGACTTCCCCCGTATGAAATCAGAGATCGCCTATTTTGCGCATGATCGCCGTTTGCGAAGATTTCACATAATCGCCAATCGCCTATGGTGCACATGATCGCCGAAAAGAACACATCGCCGAGTATTCGAGAAGACTTGGTAAGCACTTAGTATGTGGTCTAAATACAGAAGATGAGTGATATAGAAGATAGGTGGCATGTCTGCCACCATGAGTAGTGTGAACTGTGATACCCCAGACTTAGAGGAATGGGAGGATGAACCTTCAGCAAGGTGTGACGATGTGACATCGGTGACCAGAGTAAGGCGATGTGTTCTCGTCACACACAAGGGCGATAAGAGATCGCCAACAGGATGAGAGGAACATCGGTCATCAACCAGGATGGGAGACACATCGGTGGTCTGCCAGGGTGAGACATCGGTTGTCTGCCAGGGTGGCACATCGGTGGTCTGCCAGGGTGAGACATCGGTGGTCCTCCAGGGTGAGACATCGGTTGTCTGCCAGGATGAGGAATCAGTCGTCCGTCAGGAAGAGGAACCAGTCATCGCCGGGATGAGAAGGACATCAGTCATCGCAGGGATGAGAGGCACATCAGTCATCACCGGAATGAGAGGCACATCAGTCGTCGGTGGATGGTCATCGAGCGATGTCGTGTTTCACACAGATAAGGTAGGACCCAGGCTCCCAGCATAAGCGTTCTGCATGCGCGACACGTAGACAGAAAGGGTGTTTCAGAATAGTTAGCATCAGAGAGTTGGTATGCACAGAAACCCACGTGGTCATACTGTTCAAGGAAGTGTGCACGCAAGGTTGCTCAGAGAGTGGGTAATGGCAGAGAAGGCTAAAGAGCCGTTCGACCTTAAGAGCTGAGGGAATCAGCTCATTTAGTTCCCCTTTCTCCTTTCTCCTCCACTCGAAGACGTAGCTATCCTCACGTACCAGTGCTACGATCGGCGACTGCCATTGTCCTTCTGGGAAGTCTCTGCAAGTTCTCCTGTCAGGACGCTAGAACAGAGTAAGTCGTTTTACTCTGTTTTTCGAGTCGAATCTGAGCTTGAGAGGGTTGCCTCTGCATAGGCGTTGCCGGCGACTCCCTTAGCTCCAGAAATCGTCTCTGTTAGCGTAGAAATGAGTAGTATAGTCAGTTTTGTGATAAAGGCTCCATGGTGCAGGTTAGGACATCTTTAAGCTTCGGTGGGTTTTGGAGCTCTTAGTGTTTTTGCGCAAGTCCAGGTAAGGGAAGCTAGCAATTTCGTTTATAAAAACTTTAGGCGAGTAGGTCCTTAAGTGAGGGCGACGTGGTCGCCGATTTCATATTCTATTCCGCGATGCTCTGTTTTTATGTGTGGGGCGACGTGATCGCCGATTTTAATGTTGATTTCGAAACCCCCTGTTTTAGTGTCGTTTTGAACTTGTTTGAGATTGAAATGCATATGATATTCGAAAATCTGAACTTTGGTATGATTGTTTCTGTGATTGGGATTGTTTAAGAAAAGATTCAAAATATTATATGATGGAATTGTGCTTTTACGTGTGGTATGATGTACTGGATGAATGTGAAATTGTGATCAAGACATAGTATTTTCGGGAAAGGAAATACCGTGTTGAGATTGGTATTAGAGTGTATTGATCAGTGAGTATCCTGTGAATGAGACGATCCTGACTCTGCTGATATAATGGAATCACATAGATGAAGTTATTCAGTTGTTGAGAGTCGAAGGAGGTTCATGTGTATGGGTAAGTTGTTTGAAAGATAACTAACTTGACCTGTTATATGAATTAACCCTGTCATACCGAGAGAGTGATGATATTGAGATTATGTTTATGCGCATGGCTGTGTGGATTTCACAGCGACCCTGTGTGGATTTCACAGTGGTGTGGTATGACAGGTGCAGGTCTCTGGATGCTAAGTTCAACGCACGAGTCTTCCGGAAGTAGTGTCAAGTGTCTATGTGTGATGGGTCAGTGGAAGTCTGACGTGAGAAAGAGAAATATTGAAATGTGATAGACACTTGATGGATTTTTGTGGAATGATTGATACTTGAGGAAATTGTGAAATGTGTGAATACTTGATGGTTATGTGAAATGAATGAGAAAGTGATGGATTTATGTGGGTGTTTAAAAGATGGTTATGTTGAATTTAAAGTTTCATATTTAAAGTTTTTAAAAATATCTAGCTTACCCTTTTGTTTTGTATCGTGGTTGTTTTTCTTAAACCTGTGATGATCGTGTATATTTGCACGGGAGCAGATGAGGTTGCAGGTAGTAGAGCTCCTCAGTGAGCATTTCTGGAGGAGGAGATCGCCGGTTTTTGAATGCTGTTGTTTTGTTTTATTTTGAAAACTCCTGTATGGAGATGTATTAAAACTTCCTCGAAAAGGGATATTATTTTGAGGCACATTTGTATTAATGGATGAATTATATTATGTATATATCTATGTTAAATTTTTGATATTATTGTGTCACCTTTATTTTATTATATAAAAATGAACAATATTTTGAGGGGCGTTACATTAATGGTATCAGAGCAGTTCGTCCTTAGGATGACCTGCGGGCAGTGGATCCATTGTGTTTCTCCTGCTCACAAATTTTATTGGGGTTTTAAATAAAAGCTATAGTGAAAGGTTTTGAAGGTTTTCTTATTGAAATTTTGTGTGTGCTGTAGTGAATATATGCTCTAACTGAAAATTTTAGTATTTAGAATGAAAGGATCTTGATAAAGTAGTGAGGGTGCACAATCATAACTGGATCAAGATGATTCTCAATCTTAATTCTGAAAGTTTGATGTTTAGCATATATTGAATTCTGGTGTGATTTGTTGCATTTTATTGAGTGTTTTTGTAATTGATTGAAATTGGTTGTTTGGGATTGATGGTTCATACCATTAGCTGTTTTGGTGATATGCTTGGGTAGGTATCATGATCGGCTGATAAACTCAAATTCTAGATGGATTTGAGATGCTGACCTTTGTAAGACCTAGTGTGGTCTTCTAAATGAATTGATTCGTTATCAAGTTCATTTTATAGGAGTATGATTAGAGAAAAATAGTTTCCTAATCTTACGCAGAAAATGGCTCCTAGACCGCCTACCCCTCCCCAACCTTCTGCAGAAATGGGCCAGATCGCCAGGGCCATTGAGATGATGGCGAGTGCTATCCAGCAGCAGAATGCGGCAATGGCTCAGAATCATCAAGCTGCAATGCAGCATTGGGAGACCGCCAGATCGGCTGCAACAGCTTCCCACATCGGTCAGCCTCAGGAGCAGATGGGACTGACCGAGTTCATGAGGCACAACCCACCCAAGTTCAGTGGGAATGCTACCCCTGATCAAGCAGATCAGTGGGTCAGGGAGTTGGAAAAAAAAATCTTTAGGGCGACCTCCTGCCCTGAAGAGAAGAAATTGGTGTTCGCCACCTATCTACTATCTGGAGAAGCCGAGTTCTGGTGGATGGGAGCTCAGCAGATGATGGAAGCCAGAGCTGACGTTTTAGACTGGGATGGTTTCCGAGAGAGGTTCCTAGGGAAATATTTCCCAGATAGTGCAAGGTTTGCGAAGGAAGCAGAATTCCTCAGGTTGGAGCAGGGGGAGATGTCAGTGACTGCTTATGCTGCTCGGTTTGAGTACCTCGCCCGATTCTATACCCAGGCGACCTCTGAGGATTGGAGGTGTAGGAAATTTGAAGAAGGACTGAAGCATGAGCTGAAGAAGACCATAGCACCCATGTGCATCAGGGAGTTTCATGCCTTAGTAGAGAAGGCAAAGATGGTGGAAACCTTGGAATGGGGTAATTCTCGGGTGATCAGATCACACCCAGGGGGTTCTTCCAGTGGGAAGGCCAAGGTGCAGCACCCACAAAGCAAGCCTTATGCGAGACCTCCACCACATCGGGCAGGAGCAGTTCCGCCCCAGTTTCAGCAGCAACAAACATGGAAACCCAGATGTTTCACATGCCAAAAGATGGGGCACATTTCTAGAGATTGTCCTAGCAGAAATAGGATGACTCAACCCGTTGGTTCTCAGCAGTTGAGGAATGGGGGCAGTAGACCTCAAGCAGCAGGGAAAGTGTTTGCCATGACAGGAGTAGAGGCGTCTCAGTCAGGTAACCTAGTGCAAGGTGTTTGTTTTATAGCTGGTAGAGGTGTAAAAGCCTTGTTTGATTCTGGAGCGACACACTCCTTTGTGTCAAGCCTGTGTGTAGTCGAGTTGGGCCTTCTAGTGAAGGAGTTACCGTTTGAACTGCTGGTCTCTACACCTGCGTCAGGACAGGTATTGACCTCTACAGTTTGCTCTGAATGTCCAGTGATAGTAGAGGGACGCAGGTTCAAAGTAAACTTGATCTGCCTACCTCTTCAGGACCTGGATGTTATCCTGGGAATGGATTGGCTATCTGCCAATCACGTTCTCATAGACTGCGGTAGTCAGAAAATAGCGTTTCCAGACCTCCAAGAGTCAGATGTGATATCTGCTCAGCATGGGTGGTCGGAGTTGAAAGAAGGGGCGACGTGCTTCGTGATCCTAGCTCGGTTGGAAGTGAAGAATGAAGAGGACGTAAGCAGGATACATGTGGTGAAAGATTTCATGGATGTATTTCCAGAAGAAATACCTGGATTACCTCCTAAGAGAGAAGTGGAATTCTCTATTGATTTGGTACCTGGAGCTGGACCAGTGTCAATGGCGCCATACAGAATGGCTCCAGCCGAGTTGGTAGAACTAAAGAAAACAAGTGGAAGAGTTGTTAGAGACGCAGTTAGTCAAGCCCAATATATCTCCATGAGGTTTCCAGTGTTGTTGGTTAAAAAGGAAGATGAAGGGTCTCAATTGTGTATGGACTACAGGAAGTTGATGATCGTGTTTGTTTTGTATCGTGGTTGTTTTTCTTAAACCTGTGATGATCGTGTATATTTGCACGGGAGCAGATGAGGTTGCAGGTAGTAGAGCTCCTCAGTGAGCATTTCTGGAGGAGGAGATCGCCGGTTTTTGAATGCTGTTGTTTTGTTTTATTTTGAAAACTCCTGTATGGAGATGTATTAAAACTTCCTCGAAAAGGGATATTATTTTGAGGCACATTTGTATTAATGGATGAATTATATTATGTATATATCTATGTTAAATTTTTGATATTATTGTGTCACCTTTATTTTATTATATAAAAATGAACAATATTTTGAGGGGCGTTACATATTCAATCCCACATATTGCCTTTTGTCCATCCATATTTACAGCAGGTACACGTACCTAGGGACCAACCAAGAATTAGTACATCCAAATTTTGTTTGCCCCTTGTCTTGTGTACATAAAATACATTACAACAGAGATATTCTTCTTTTAGGTTTCCATTAGTTGATTTTTTATTTTTTCCAAGGGTTTTCTTTATGGTTTAGCACCCACACAGCCATGAAAAAATTAGTTTGAGTATTTAAATTCCAAAACAACCCACCATCAAATCCATCCACATTCAAATCTTTATACAAGACAAAACAAGCAAAAACCTAAAAAACAAGTGTCAATGGAACACAACATAACAATCCTCATCTCGCCTAGCCATTCTAATAAACTAAACGGTCTACACCCAGTGCTACACCACCAGAGACCAACAGATGGCCAGCCTTTATAATCTCAAAGCTGATGCATACAGAGCATAGAATGGCCTGCAACACATCTGCACCACATGCTGCATAATGTTATTCGTCCACCTCTGTACTATACCTTCGGGTATGCTTGTTCCTGCACCTCTGTACCCTTGTTCCGAGTGTGATCAACTTGAATATGTAGTTATATACATAGTTCCATAGAGACAACACTGTAGTAGCTGTCCTAATACATAATTGACTCTGTTGGATGATATACTCAGGAATGTAAAGATGGAGTACAAAATTTTGAAGCAAAAAGTGAGAGAATACAACAAGAAGGATGCACAGTTCTATCGCAGCATGTTTGCTAAAATGAATAAACTAGAAGAAGCAAGAACAACAACAACAAAGAAGGAACCTGTAACATTGGTCAACTGAGATAATAATGTCCTCGTCGGTTGACCTCCTCGTCGGTTGATTGGATTGGAGAGCTCCACTTCAAGTTGGTCTCCTCCGTCTTCTGGTCTTGATTCTCTTCGTCACTTCGGAACTCGACTCCACTGAAATAGAGGGGGGCTCCACCTGTTGACAAGATTCCGACGATCAAGTCAGTGAGAGCTTTAAGAGTGTATAATAAGTGTCTAGTTTCAAGCTTAGAAATAGCGTAGCTTTACCTGGGGTTTTATTCCCCTTTTATAATTACTCTTGTAACAGCTTTCCTTCATGAGAATCTTATCTCTAACGGAAACATAAAATAATAACAGAAAATCACCTGCCAACAGGGCACCACCTATAAGTGCTAACTACAAGGTAACATTTTGTTTATGTGAGCACCTCTTCTTACGATGCTAACTTATCTTTTCAACATGTAATCCTAACCACCTCATGCCCTAAAACGCACACTTAAGTTAAAAGGTATATTTAGGGTTAGAATACATTTTGTTAATAAATCTTATATCAACATGCGGTGAGCATATGACTTTAATTACGCTCCATTGGGCTTACTAACACAACTTGGGGCCAAACTCATAATTTACCTCATTAGCCCAAAAACTGAGCTAACCTACCTACTAATTACACCAAGAACCGAGAATCGAGAACTGAGCACCCTGTTCAGTACATAAGCCCCCCAGACTCGAGTTGAGCTTGACTTAACGAAGAGGCTTCCAAGCATAATGGCGGCTGAGGTGACGATTTCTGAGCAGGTAGGTGAGGCACGGCGCACAAAGCATTTCTAAGGTGACGTCTCACCATACTAAATCTCGAGCGCACACGTGGCATTTCATCAACAGCGGGGAACGTTGCCGCTTCATACTCCCATATTTGTATAAGCCAACGTTCGAAACCCATTTCACCTTCACCATTTCATCCAAACTTTTGCACTCTTCGCAACCCCTCTGCACCTTCGTTCGTGCATCAAAAACTTCCACCAGTTCCAAGCTTTCGCTGCACCAAGTAATTTCTTTACCATTATCGTTTCATTGTTCATTCTACTATATGACATTGCCTGAACTATTATCCATGCCCTCAAAGTATGCATTTTTATCGTTCTATTGCATCTTGTCGATGCTTGTTGATGATTGCTTTGCTTGAACCCTAGCTTCAAAGTGGCTTGGCGCATAGAAGATCTGCACCTTTCCGACCAAGAGGTCTACAAATTTTTGTCGGGATTGTAGGTCGTCTTTGACACCGCTTTCCTCCTGAGCAAAGAGTTCACTCCCAATGACCTTAAAGCTTACACTGGTACTTCTCCCTTCCTTACCCTTAGCGAGTCCAAATCCTTTGCGACTTCTAATAATCTCTTTATTTTTTTTTACAAAAAGGATGTTGGCCAGGTTTAGCAAGCAAGATCTGTAGAACATGGCCAAGAAAATAAAGGCGACCAGCCTTTTGCCCTTGAAGGCACCTGCCACCGCCCCTGCCGACGATGAAGAAGACACCACTTTTGGGCTGGTGTTTGCCAGGAAGAGGAAGGCTCCTGTTGTCTCCTGTGAGAACTCTCACTCGAACGACCAAGCTCCTCCTGCCCATGCCTCACACCAAGGGCTGAAACCCCACCCCGTAATGTGATTGTTAGAATATATGGCCTTAAACAAAAGGGGGGGTGAATTGTTTATGAAAGATTTTCAAAAACTTTGAAGGTACAATGAAACTCAGTGCAAAATTAGAGATAAAGAAATCAAGTTAGCCAAGAATATATTCTGTTTTAAGTAAAATACAGAAAAACAATTGGTTGTTTCTTCGAAACAATCGGTTGTTTGTATCAACAGATTTAAAACAACTTAAAACAATAATTAAAAGAGTTAGGGATGAGAGAAAAACACACCAATAGTTTTATACTGGTTCACCCTACTCACAAGGGCTACATCTAGTTCCCAGAAAACCACTGGGTTCCACTATGCAATCAATCACAGATTACACACACCACACACCAAAGTAGTGACCTTGAACCCCTTAAGAAACACACTACCTTTGGAAAACCACACCACAGAATTCAGAACCCCTCTAAGAGAGAACAAGATACACCTGGGAATTACAAAGGTTCAAGATCAAAAAATACAACCCAGTCCTATTCCACACTTGAAAATCCAAAGCTTGAATGAATCTTTAAAACACTTAGTCAAATTTCACTTTGATTTCTCAAAACTGTTTCTTACTTTTTAGAAACTTCTAACCAACTTTATATAGACCAACAGAATGGTCAAAAGCATTTAAAACAGGAGCGCATTCAGTTAGAAATCATTTAATAAAGATTCAATTAAAAAATACAAAGTTGTTAGGATTTTCACAATAGACAATCGATTGTTTTATCGAGACAATCGATTGTTTTTCGAGACAATCGATTGTTTTGGCTTTGACAGCTTAGTCAACCAAGCCAAACACTTTTCAACCTTTTCAAAAACCTTCTAAGTATAAAACAATCAGTTGTTTCGACAAAACAACAGGTTGTTTTCACTTAGTTGAAAAACATTCCATTTTAAAAAGACTTTCAATTCAAACTTGTTTTGGATTTAAACAAGGTGTGGATTACATAAAATCTACCCCTATTCCTGTAAGGACCTAGAAACTTTAATTGGAATAAAAATGTTAGATTTAAATAATTGCAGAGGATGTTATTATTTAAAATACAAAGAGTTGGTAATTGAAGTTTCGTAGTAGTCGGACGTCGGACGTCGCCCAAGGTCTGGAGTCAGCTGGTATAGCTCGGTTGGATGACGTGTGGATCAAGAAGAGTAAAGGAAGAAAAGTGTAGTTAAGAAGTCTTCTATGAGATCGCCGTTATTGAAGACGGAGGCGATCTCCGACTTCTCTGGGACATAATCGCCTGTCGCCTAGAGGAGACGTGACCGCCAATCGCCTATGGTGTACGTGATCGACGGGAGTGCACATAGTACGTAGTCAAGATACTGGATCAACCAGAGTGGGTTCCACAAAACCACACGTATCAAGGTGTGGTTAAGCCTTAGATACGCTGTGCATGCAAAGCTCTATGCTTGAGCATAAGAAGTCATCCTTAGTGTTGCATGCATGGGAGCACGAGGAGTAGTGCTGATCTACTCTTGGAAATGTGAAGCTACCGATGTCACCAAGCCATGTGGAGGTAATACCTTGGACGTAACATAGTGGGATGGAGAACCTTCAGCAAGGTGTGACGATATGACATCGATGAGCAGAGTAAGGCGATGTGTTCTCGTCACACACAAGGGCGATAAGAGATCGCCAACAGGATGAGAGGAACATCGGTCATCAACCAGGATGGGAGACACATCGGTGGTCTGCCAGGTTGAGACATCGGTTGTCTTCCAGGGTGAGACATCGGTGGTCTGCCAGGGAGAGACATCGGTTGTCTGCCAGTGTGAGGAATCAGTCATCGCCGGTATGAGAGACACATCGGTCGTCTCCCAGGGAGAGACATCGGTCGTCCTCCAGGATGAGGCCTCGGTGGACAGTCATCGCGCGAGCGGTCATCGGTGGAAGGTTATCGCGCGATGTCGAGTTTCACGTAGATAAGGTGGGACCCAGGCTCGCAGCATCAGACGTACTGCACGCGCGACACGTAGACAAAAAGGGTGGTTCAGAATAGTGACCTCAGACTGTTGGCATGCGCAGAGTCACGCGTGGTCGTACTGTTCAGGGCAGCGTGCACGCAAGCTTCCTGCAGAGTGGGTAGTGGCAGCGGCTTTTGTGGACAAGTTGGTTTAAGATTTAAAAACTCACTTCTGAGAGGCAAAGAAGGTGCTGTGGTTCAAGAGTGACAGAGTGGGTGAGTGAGTTACCTTCATCCTTCTCTTTTCTCTCCTTCACTCTGCCATTCAGGCCTTATCACGTTCCTGCCTAGCTATCGACGACTGCCCTTGGAGCACCTGGGAGATTCTCTGCATGTTCTACAAACCAGACGCAAAAACAGAGCTAAGACATCCTCTAAGCTCGGTGGGTTTTGGAGCTCTTGGTGTTTTGCACAAGTCCAGGTAAGGGAAGCTAGCCTTCATTTTCAATACAAGCCATAGATTAGCTGTTTCTGAAGTGAGGGAGACGTGGTCGCCGGTTTCATGTTTCTTTTCGCAATGCTCTGTTCTATGTGGTTGGACGACGTGGTCGCCAGTTTTAAACCCCTTTTTCAGGATGTTCTGTTGTTATGTGTTTGGGCGACGGGATCGCCGGTTTTAAATACAGATTTCGAACTCCCCTGTTTTTGTGTTGTTAGAAGCTGTTTGAGATTTAAAGGTGGAATGCATGTGATACTCGAAAATCTGAACCTTTGAAATGATTGTTGCTGTGATTTGAATCATTCATTTGAGTGGTATGATGTTTTGAATGTTGTGAATGTGGGATCAAGGCATAGTATTTTCAGGAAAGGAAATACCGTGTAAGATCGTGTGTAGGTGTATTGACTAGGGGCTTGTCTAGAAGGAGATATCCTGACTCTGCTGATATAATGGAATCACGTAGATGAAGTTATTCAGTTGTGGAGAGTCGGAGGAGGTTCATATGAATGGGCGAGTAGTGTGAAAAAGAACGAGCTCGGCCTGTTATATGAATTAACCCTGTCATACCGGGAGAGTTAATGACATTGAGATTATATATGCGCATGGCTGTGTGGATTTCACAGCGACCCTATGTGGATTTCACAGTGGTATGGTATGACAGGTGCAGATCTCTGAGCCTGAGTCAACGCACGAGTCAATCCGGAAGTAGAGTCATGTGTCTATGCATTGTGAGTCAGTGGAAAGTCTGATGTGTGAATCTTGAATACTGAAAGTAGCAAATGGACACTTGACGAGGATGTGGAATATGGCAATGTTGATGGTTGTAATTGATATGGATCATGAATGGTGTGAAGTTTTATGTTTACTATTGATTTAAAAGCTTTTAAAACATCTAGCTTACCCCTTTCTTTTGTATTGCTCTGTGGCTGTTTTCTCTTAAACTGTGATGATCATGTATTTTTGCACGGGAGCAGACGAGGTTGCAGGTGGTAGAGCTCCTCAGTGAGTGGTCGCCGGGAGGAGATCGCCCATATATATTTCTGTTAGGCGATCACCCTTTTTATGTTGTCTGATAGGAGATCGCCCTTTCCTGATGGGAGATCGCCTATCCTGTTGGGGAATCGCCTGTTTTTATTTATTTTGTCGTATTTAGTTTACGTTTTTGGAAACCGGCAGATTATGTATTAAACTCCCTACGAGGAGAAAACTTCATTACATATATATATAATTATGTTCACTTCAACATTATTATTTTATCTCTACTTCATTTTATAATTATGCAATGAAATTGGCGGGATGTTACAATTCCCACCCATACACAGCAGCAACTCCAACCATCATCAAACACTTTGGATTTGGATTATTCAAAGCTCTTGATCATCCTTGATCAACAATCTCCCCCTATTTGATGAAGACAAATCCCTGGTTGCCTGTGTTGGTCTTGTTTGAATCTGTAACAGCACCTGCAAAACAGACTTATGCAAATCTAGAGCATCTAAAGCAACAGATTATTATGACACACTCAACCAGATTTCTGCATAAACACATGAGCAGAAAAACCAGCCAAAAATAGTAGGAAACACCATCTTAAATCAACAGATGTGCAACATAATTTAAACCAAATTAAACCAGATCAGAGTGCAGCAGTTTAAAGACAACACATAAACCATTATCCCCCTATTTGTCCTTACAAATAGAATTAGGAAGAGGTAAAGAAAAAGAATTAAGAATAGAAAAAGGAAAATATTGTTCAAACTCAAGCAAGATTAAACAAAGAAACTTGGCTTCAATCTTCCCTTCCATATTGTAGTTCAAACAGCTGATTTTGTACTGCTTCAATTTGCTCATCAAGATTTTGGAAACGTGAATCCATGCTTTAAAATCTTTGGCCAATTTCCTGAAAATTTGCAGCACAAAAGTCGTGGAGATTCCTTTGATTTTTAGCAAAGTTGTTCAGCCTATTAACTATGAATCTGTCAAAGGGTGACATGGAGAGAATCCTGTCTCCTTGATGTCCAACGCTTGTTCCTGCACCTGTATCAGCAGCTGGTTGATCATCATCTTCTTCAGCACCTTCAGCAGCAGGTTGGTCATTATCTTCTTGATCAATTTGCATACCACTTGAAGATCCACCTTGATCTCCACCTTTGTTTACCCATCTTCCATCAATCTTGGTAAAACCCATTTTGCTTAGTGTACCATTGTTCACTTCATATGTTGATTTCACCAATTCAGCTGTCTCTTCCTCAAGATCTACTTCAAAAAATGCCAAGAACTTAGAGACAAGGACAACATAGGGGTAGTGGTAGTCACTCAACCTTAGATTTCTGCATGTGCTCTTTTATGATGTGAATCCAGTTGACCTTTACTTTGTTTGTGATGCAGAAAATGTATACAAGGTCTTCTTCAGTAAGAACATAATGGTTGCTCCCCCTTGGTGTGAGAATCCAAGTAACAATGAGAGCCAAGAGTCTTTTATTAAGCTTTAATCCACCCACTGAAAAATTCTTCACCCTTGTTTGTGGATTCTTCAAACAGTTTTTGTAAAACTGTATTTTATTGAAATCATCCAACACACTGATGTTTCCTTTGTTGATTCTGAGTCCAGCATATTTCAACCCAGTAACAGCAGCCCACACTTCATCATTTAACACCATATCAACTCCTTTGACATGTGATACAAGGTTATTGTCAATATACCTTAGATTGGTGTAGAAGACTATTATGAGATTCTGATAGATTTTTTCAGACATTTCTAGGAATCTTTTTTGCAACTGATCCTTGAGAAGACTTCTCACTTCATCCAGCTTCTGGCTTTTCAGCCAACTAAAGGAGACAACCTTTGGATTGCTAATCACTTTTCTGCTTGTTTCATGACGATATTTTTCAATCTGCTCAAACTCTCCTGAAAACCAGTTTTCCAGATGCCCTCCTCTTCTCACAGCCCTGTGTTTGACTCTTTTTTATGTTGGAGGTGTGGTATCCATGGTGGCAAAGAGCAGAAACCAAAACCAAAGAGAAGGAGATGAATATGTAAGAGATACAGCCAGAGATGAACCAATTGATTGTTTTTGTAGAGAAAAACAACTGCATAGGGTTTTACAGCAGCAATGAACCCTACTTTAATCCTTTCCTTGTAGTAGGCTTCGATTTCCAAGCAGAGAAGACTGGTCCAAGATAGCACAGTGACACGTCAGCCCTGAACAAGAAGCACATGATCAGCACATGTTGATTTGACTAGTCATAAAGGCACTTGAATTTCCAAGATTTTGGAATATATTCCTTTTGTGACACAATAGTAATGCCCTTCTGAATCAATTCAGACTCATAAAGGCTCCTTTTTGACTCACATTCCTCAAGAACAGAATCTGCAACAAATAGAATGCATAAAGAAATTAAACCAATCTTATGCAGTGCTGCCAGAGGAGAAATAATCGGTTGTTTCGAGAAAATAATCGGTTGTTTTTCTGTGACAATACCTAAAGATTTTCAAAATCAGAATTAACATGCAGAGAAGAATCAAAAAGAAATTGCTTCATATAAATCACAAATAGATGAAGATTAACACTGATTTAAGAAATGAAAAAGCAGAAATAAAGAAAGTCTTATCCTTTTGTCTTAGAGTCCTTTCAATGAGACATAATCCATGATCAAGAAACCTTCTTTTGGCTTTCAAGAAGACTTAAGCTAGTACAGAACCTTAATTCAGTTCCAGACAAAGTCTTTTTCCCTTGTTGTTGTCTCCATGGGTCACATGCCCTTCTTGTTTTGAAAGTGATGTTCACAAACTGAGATGTGTCTCCAATCATGTGTTTTGAACAACCACTGTACAAATACCACAACTGCATGCTTTTCATCAAGTTTCCCTATAAGAGACAAATTCAAGTACCAAGATTTGGTCCCCTTACAAAAGAGGGTCCTTTTGCATCACATGTATCACTGGAAACCTTAGAAACTTTGGGAATCCATCTCATAATTTTAGGAACAGAATATTTCCTAATTTTATAGAATCTGACATAATGGCCTCTCTTCATGAAGTAAAAGCATGTAACAACCGGTTGTTTCGATCTTTCAATCGGTTGTTTTTCTGGCACTTTAGAAAAAGGTTTTGAAATCCCACTTTTCTTGCTCTGTGGATTAAAACCTAATCCAGACTTTCCAAAAACACATTTTTTAGATGCAAAATAGTTTCAAAGTTGGATTTATCTTTTGAAAGTTTGTCCACAATTTTTACAAGATATTGGACCTTCTTTTCAAGGTTTTCACAATTTTCACAAACTTTTGAGTCACATAAGCAAGAAGAATTTTCGTAAAGCAGTTCAAGATTTTCAAAATCTGTTTTTGAATTTTCCAATTCCTCTTCCAGTGTCTTGACTCTATTTTCAAGCCAGTTGTTCAACCCTTTTAGCTTCCTCATGAGTTTCTTTAAAAGCTTGAAGCAATTGACTATAGTTTTCAGCATTTAAAGAGGCACTAGAACTTACACTACTTGAGTCATCTTCTCCCTTTGCCATCAAGCATAGATTGGCTTCTTCATCTTCACTTGATGAGGAGCTTGACGAGGATACTTCATTTTCATCCCAAGCAATGTAGGCTTTCTTGGATTTCCCTTTCTTTTCCTTCTTGCTTGACTTCTTCTCTTTGCTCTCTTTGTTTGGACAATCAACTTTTATATGATCCTGTTTTCCACAACCATAGCAGGTATAATTGTTAGAATTAAAATCACTAGTTTTCTTGTTTCCATGCCTTTCTTGGTTGGAGTCCTTGTTTCTTTTCTTCTTCAAGAATTTGCTGAACTTTTTGGACAGCAAATTGAGAGTTTCTTCTTCACTCTCATCACTTGATTCTTGCTTATTCTTGTGCTTGGAAGCTTTGAAGGCTATGGTCCTCACTTTCTTGAACATTGAGTCTATTCATTTCCAACTCATGTTCTCTTAGCTTTCCAAACAAGGAGGCAGTTGTTAATGTAGTCAAATCCTTGGATTCTGAAATAGCTGTCACCTTTGGTTGGCAAGATATATCCAAGCATTTGAGGATTTTGATGTTCAACTCCTCTCTTTCAAAGATTTTGCCAAGACCAATGAGGTGATTCACAATGTGAGTGAATCTCTTTCGTACTTCAGCTATTGATTCTCCCTTGAGCATTCTGAACATTTCATATTCTTGGATTAAGGCATGCTTCCTTGCCCTTTTCACATCATTCGTCCCTTCATGAGTAACCTCAAGAGTGTCCCACATCTCCTTGGCGATGCACATTGTGAGACCCTAAAAAATTCATCATAATTTAAAGCATAGGTTATGATATTCTTTGCAATGCAACAAACTTTGCCTTTTTATTCTCTGCATCAGTCCATTGGGACCAAGGTTTTTCAATCAAAACACCTTCGTTTTCAAATTTGGGAATAAAAGGACCATTTTCAATTGCATCCCAAATCCCTCTATCTAGAGATTCCACAAAAATTTTCATTCTAACCTTCCAAAACTAGTAGTTCAAACCATAAAACAAAAGTGGTCTGTTAATTGAGGCACCCTGCCCAAAAGGTAGTCTTTCAGCCATAGAAAAAAAAAATTAGGATAAAAAACTTGAGTAATTTTCAAGAACTTAGCTCTTGATGCCAATTGTTAGAATATATGGCGTTAAACAAGAGGGGGGTGAATTGTTTAAGAAAGATTTTTGCAAACTTTGAAGGTACAATGAAACTTAGTGCAGAATTACAGATAAAGAAATCAAGTTATCCAAGAATATATTCTGTTTTAAGTAAAATACAAAAAAACAATCGGTTGTTTCTTTTGAAATAATCGGTTGTTTATATCAGCAGATTTAAAACAACTTAAAACAGCAATTAAAAGAGTTAGGGATGAGAGAAAAACACACCAACAGTTTTATACTGGTTCACCCTACTCACAAGGGCTACATTCAGTTCCCTGAAAACCATTGGGTTCCACTATGCAATCAATCACAGATTACACACACCACACACCAAAGTAGTGACCTTGAACCCCTCAAGAAACACACTACCTTTGGCAAACCATACCACAGAATTCAGAACCCCTCTGAATCTGCACTTACAACCTTTTACAGAAATACAGTAATCAAGGAAGAGAGAACAGGATACACCTGGGAATTACAAACCTTCAAGATTAGAAAATACAACCCAGTACTATTCCACACACTTGAAAATCCAAAGCTTGAATGAATCTTGAAAACACTTAGTCAAATCTCACTTTAATTTCTCAAAACTGTTTCATACTCTTTAGGAACTTCTAACCAACTTTATATAGACCAACAGAGTGGTCAAAAGCATTTAAAATAAGAGCGCATTCAGTTAGAAATCATTTAATAAAGATTCAATTAAAAAACCTAAAGCTGTTAGGATTTTCACAACAGACAATTGATTGTTTTATTGAGACAATCGATTATTTTGGCTTTGACAACTTAGTCAACCAAGCCAAACACTTTTCAAAAACTTTCCAAGTATCAAACAATTAGTTGTTTCGACAAAACAACAGGTTGTTTTTCACTTAGTTGAAAAACATTCCATTTTAAAAAGGCTTTCAATTCAAACTTGTTTTGGATTCAAACAAGGTGTGGATTACATAAAATCTACCCCTATTCCCACCCATACACAGCAGCAACTCCAACCATCATCAAACTCCTTGGATTTGGATTCTTCAAAGCTCTTGATAATCCTTGATCAACACTATTTAATGTCTATAAGGTCTCTGAGGACCAAAAGGTTCTACCCTTCTGAGAGGATTTTCACAAGCAAATCATCTCTTCACTAAACATTCTCTACAAACATGGCCTGTATCTAGAATTCACCCATGTGAACTCCCCAAGCTTCATGAACATAAGTTTGTTTCACATCCTAAGCTTAGAAATATCTTCTCTGGGAACAAACTAACTATGTTTTTTGTAGGCATTATAAATTCGAGGTCGAATTCTCTTAAACTTGGGGGGCATGATGCAACCCAAGTAGCTACGAAGATGATCAAGGAAGCAAAAGACAAAGCACAAGGTGAACAATCATCTCAACAAACAATTCAAGACCCCACCAAGAATCACATGGACTTCACCAGAGGAGCTAGGCATAAACCAGCTCATGTGAGTTGATTTTAGGTTCATTAATGTAACGCCCCTCAAAATATTGTTCATTTTTATATAATAAAATAAAGGTGAAACAATAATATCAAAATTTAACATAGATATATACATAATATAATTCATCCATTAATACAATTGTGCCTCAAAATAATATCCCTTTTCGAGGAAGTTTTAATACATCTCCATACAGGAGTTTTCAAAATAAAACAAAACAACAGCATTCAAAAACCGGCGATCTCCTCCTCCAGAAATGCTCACTGAGGAGCTCTACTACCTGCAACCTCATCTGCTCCCGTGCAAATATACACGATCATCACAGGTTTAAGAAAAACAACCACGATACAAAACAAAAGGGTAAGCTAGATATTTTTAAAACTTTAAATATGAAACTTTATATCAATAGAAAGCATAAATCTTCACACCATTCATAATCTATATCAATTTCAACCATCAATATCCCCATATTCCCCAAACTCGTCAAGTGTCTATTCAATACATTCAATACTCATGGTTCACATGTCAGACTTTCCACTGACTCATAACACATAGACACATGACTCTACTTCCGGAAGACTCATGCGTTGAACTTAGCATCCAGAGACCTGCACCTGTCATACTTCATTGCTATAAAGTTCCCACAGCTATGCGCATAAACATAATCTCGATCTCAATCTCAATATCCTAACTCTCTCAGTATCACAGGGTTAATCCATATAACAGGTCAAGTCAGTTATCTTTCAAACGACTTACCCATACATATGGACCTCCTTCGACTCTCACCAACTGAATGACTTTGTAACGCCCCTCAAAGTCTTTTCATATTTATATAATAAAATAAGCGTAGACATTAATTTGTAAAATCAACATATGTATATATATTGAAAATACATCATCTCAATACATTGTATCTCAAAAAGAAACGTCCCCCTTATAGGGGTTTTAATACATTCCATCAACTGTTTCGAAATAAAACCAAAATACAGCATAAAAAGAAAACAGGCGATCTCTTCCTCCAACTGCTCACTAAGGAGCTCGACTACCTGCAACATCATCTGCTCCCGTGTAAAATACACGATCATCACAGTTTTAAGAAAAACAGCCACAGAACAAAACACAGGGTAAGCTAGCTATTCTAAAACTTGAAGTACGAAACTTTAAAATCAATATAAAATAGATTTAAAACACCCACGTAAAATCCATCAATTTTCCCATTCATTTCACACACTTCACAATTTCATCAAGTGTTATTTGTTTCACATAAACCATCAAGTGTCTATTAATTTCAATATTTCTCTTTCTCACATCAAACTTCCACTGCCTCACCACACATAGACACATACCACACCACTGTAAAGTCCACACAGGACAGCTAGTGAAGTCCACACAGGACAGCTAATGAAGTCCACACAGGACAGCAAGTGAAGTCAACACAGGACAGCTAAGGAAGTCCACACAGGATAGCTAATGAAGTCCACACAGGACAGCTAATGAAGTCCACACAGGACAGCTAATGAAGTCCACACAGGACAGCTAATGAAGTCCACACAGGACAGCTAATGAAGTCCACACAGGACAGCTAATGAAGTCCACACAGGACAGCAAGTGAAGTCCACACAGGACAGCAAGTTATCATCAATTCATCCAATGCACCATACAACACTTAAATGAACGATTCCAACCACAGCAACAATCGTACCAAGGTTCAGAATTTTCCAATATCACATGCATTTCACATATCAATCTCAAACAAGTTCAAAGCGACACAAAAATAGGGGATTTCGAAAACAACATTAAAACTGGCGATCACGTCGCCCCACACATAAAAACAGAGCATCGTGAAAAGAATATGAACCCGGCGACCACGTTGCCCTCACTTCAGAACCTACTCGCCCAAAGTTTTTATAAACGAACATGCTAGCTTCCCTTACCTGAACTTGCGCAAAATCACTAAGAGCTCCAAAACCCATCGAAGCTTAAAGATGCCTTAACCTGCACCATAGAGCCTTTATCACAAAACTGACTATACTACTCAATTTCTACGCTAACAGAGACGATTTCTGGAGCTAAGGGAGTTGCTGGCAACGCCTATGCAGAGGCAACTCTCTCTAGCTCAGATTCGACTCGAAAAACAGAGTAAAACGACTTACTCTGTTCTAGCGTCCTGACGGGAGAACTTGCAGAGCACAACGTCAGGAATCCAGGGTAGTCGCCGATCTCCAACTACTTCGCCAGGACATCTGAACGCAGGGAGAAGGAGAGGAAAGAAACAGGGAACCAAGGCTAACTCACTCAATCACTCTCAAACCACAGCAACGTTCACTGCCTCTCAGGAGTGAGTTTTTAAAACTAAGCCAACTTGCCCAGAAATGCCGCTGCCCCCCGCCCACTCTGCAGGAAAGCTTGCGTGCACACTTCCTTGAACAGTATGACCACGTGGGTTTCTGCGCATACCAACTCTCTGATGCTAACTATTCTGAAACACCCTTTTTGTCTACGTGTCGCGCGTGCAGGCCGTCTCATGCTGGGAGCCTGGGTCCCACCTTATCTGTGTGAAACATGACATCGCGTGATAACCTTCCACCGATGACTCATCCTGGTGGACGACCGATGTCTCTCCCTGGAAGACGACCGATGTCTCTCTCTGGAAGACGACCGATGTCTCTCTCTGGAAGACGACCGATGTCTCTCTCTGGAAGATGACCGATGTCTATCCCTGGCGATGACCGCATGTCTCTCGCCCTGGCGATGCCCGCATGTCTCTCGCCTTGGCGATGCCCGCATGTCTCTCGCCCTGGCGATGCCCACATGTCTCTCGCCCTGGTGATGCCCGCATGTCTCTCGCCCTGGCGATGCCCGCATGTCTCTCGCCGTGGCGATGTCCGCGTCTCTCTCGCCCTGGCGATGCCCGCATGTCTCTCGCCCCGGCGATGACTGATGACACATCGCCACGCCTTGCTGAAGGTTCTTCATCCCACTATGTTACGTCCAAGGTATCACCTCCACATGGCTTGGTGACGTCGGTAGCTTCACATTTCCAAGAATAGATCAGCAATACTCCTCCTGCGCCCATGCATGCAACACTAAGGACGATTTCTTATGCTCAAGCATAGAGCTTCGCATGCACAGCGTATCTAAGGCTTAACCCACACCTTGATACGCGTGGTTTTTGGAACCCACTATGGTTGATCCAGCATCTTGACCACATACTAAGTGCACTTTCGGCGATCATGTACACCATAGGCGATTGGCGATCATGTGTACTCTAGGCGACAGGCGATTATGTGCCAGAGAAGTCGGAGATCGCCTCCGTCTTCAACAACGGCGATCTCGTAGACTTCTAAGCTACACTTTTCTTCCTTTACTCTTCTTGATCCACATGTCTTGCTCGAGCACACCCACGTGATTACCTCACGATAAAGTCATCGCACCTGACTACTTGGTTAATACAATGGTCAGCCGACCGACCTCTACCAGCTGACCCCAGACCTTGGGCGACGTCTGAGGTCTGACTACTACGAAACTTCTATTACCAACTCTTTGTATTTTAAATAATAACATCTTCTGAAATTATTTAAATATAACACTTTTATTCCAATTAAAGTTTCTAGGTCCTTACATTCTCCCCAACAAGAAAATTTTTGTCCTCGAAAATGGAATTACAAGGAAAAGAGGTAGGGATAGGCTTCTCTCATGGTTTCTTCTAACTCCCAAGTTGAATCCTCTGATCTGTCATTTCATTGGTTGGAGTAGAGACTTGCAGACCAGAAAACCTTTCTCAAATACTTGATCCTTAAAACTTCTAATTCCTCTTGTTTTAGATGTCCTTCATTGGCATGAACTGATCTGCAATGACTTGGGTTGACATCAACATTATTATTCTGTCTAGAAACTGCAGAGATGGAGTTTCTTCCAGGATTTTCATTTTTCAGTTCAGAAACAACCGGTTTGTAGCTTGACTTCACATTAGGCACCGTTTCTTGTCAAACCGATGGTGAAGCAGCAAAAGCTTGAGGGAGCACGGTTTCTTTCTTCAGGCGCCCCTCTGGTTCATTTCTTCTTTTATTACTAATAGCAGATCAGGAAAAACCCACCCTTTTAGCAGATGGTTGGGATTTCAGAGCTGCTGACTCAGGAATTCCAATGGATACATCCATATTAGCATTGCATGGGATCTCAGGGTGCTCAGTATTCAACACACAGATCATAAATCCCTCACTGTGTTCAGGGTGAGGACTTGTTGCCACAGCTGACAATGCAGCATTGTTTCTAGGATCAGAAATGAAACGCTGACCACCACAACTGCCCATTTAAAGGATTAGCTGCAAATCCCATCCCATTAGAAACACAAGGCACGGAAAGTTCTGCTTCCACATCCAACTTTCTGCAATTTACTAACATCGCTAGAAGAACTCAACATCATCATAACACGGCTTACCCTTATTCTTATCCATAGCCATTACCTCCTTCCCTTCTACATTCACAGGCAGAACTGCATCCTCATTTTCCAAGTTCAGGAGACTTACGGCATCAGGAGCCTTTAATCTCAACCCACCATTTCCATACTCATCTTTCAAATCACGATCAACAAAATAGCATCCATTCTGCGTGAAGCTTTCTCTCTTATCCCAGTAACTTCTCTACCTAGTATTTTTTTTTCAGCAAATTTCTCTGTCTAATTGGACTTTAGACATAAATACAATATCTCATCTTTCCTTTTAAGCTTGTGGTTAAGCTAGAGCCATCTCATGCTGTTTCATCGACATAAACATCTTCCAAGCTTCAAATAAAAGAAAATTCATTCTTTCATTCTTGGAACTTAACTCTGGTACTTCCCATGGATACACATGCTTAAGTCTTTAAACCCTCAACATACTGCTTATTTACTCTCCATAACTTATATGTAGCTGAAACTAAACCTTGGTACAACTAAATCTAACTTACACTTGCTTCTTTAATTCCATCAACGCAGCTGGAGCCATTCTGTAGGGAGCCATTGACACTGGTCCAGCTCCAGGTACCAAAACAATAGAGAATTCCATCTCTCTCTTAGGAGGTAGTCCAGGTATTTCTTCTGGAAATACATCCATGAAATCCTTCACCACATGTATACAACCCATATCTTCATCATTCTTCACTCCCCTTGAGCTAGGATCACAAGGCACGTCGCCCCTTCTTTCAACTCCGACCATACACGCTGAGCAGATATCATATCTGACTCTTGGAGATCTGGAAACACCACTTTCTGCCTACTGCAATCTATGAGAATGTGATTGGCAGATAGCCAATCCATTCCTAGGATAACATCCAGATCCTGCAGAGGTAGACAGACCAAATTTACTTTGAACCTGCGTCCCTCTACTATCACTGGACATTCTGGGCAAACTGGGGAGGTCAAAACCTGTCCTGATGCAGGTGTAGAGACCAACCGTTCAAACGGCAGCTCCTTCACCAGAAGGCCCAGTTCGATTGCACACCGATCTGACACAAAAGAGTGTGTCGCTCCAGAATCAAACAAAACTCTAACGTATCTACCAGCTATAAACAAGCACCTTGTACTAGGTTACCTGACTGAGATGCCTCCGCTCCAGACATGGCAAACACTCTCCCTGCTGCCTGAGGTTTGCTGCCTTCGTTCCTCAACTGCTGGGAACCATTGGGTTGAGTCGCCCTATTCCCGTTAGGACACTCTCTAGCAAGGTGTCCCGTCTTTCGGCAGATGTAGCATCTTCTCTCTGAATTTCTCTTGGGGCCCACATTGGATGTGTGTGGTCCACCACAATGGAAACATCTGAGTTTCCAGGGCTGTTGCTGCTGAAACTGGGGCGGTGCTGCTTCTGCCCTATGCTGTGGAGGTCTCGCATAAGGCTTATTCTGCTGTTGTTGCACCTTGGCCTTCCCACTGGAAGAACCCCCTGGGTGTGACCTGATCACCCGAGAGTCACTCTTCTCCAGTGTCTCCACCATCATCGCCTTCTCCACTAAGGCGTGAAATTCTCTTATGCACATAGGTGCTATGGTCCTCTTCAGCTCATGTGTAAGGACCTGTAAAAATTAAATTGGAATAAAAGGGTATATTTTAAATGAATTCTAAGTATGTTTTTATTTAAAATAAAAAGGAAGGAAAGTGTAGTTTAGAAGACTATAAGATTTCCTTGTTAGTACAAAATCGCCGGTCGCCTAGACTACACGTGATCGCCAGGGCGCGAGGCATGCGGGCATCGCCAGGGCGCGAGGCATGCGGGCATCGCCAGGGCGCGAGGCATGCGGGCATCGCCAGGGCGCGAGGCATGCAGGCATCACCAGGGCGCGAGGCATGCAGGCATCGCCAGGGCGCGAGGCATGCGGGCATCGCCAGGGCGCGAGGCATGCGGGCATCGCCAGGGCGCGAGGCATGCGGGCATCACCAGGGCGCGAGGCATGCGATCATCGCCAGGGCGCGAGGCATGCGGGGATAGTCTTCGCGCGAGAGGTCATCGGTGGATAGCCTTTGCGCGAGAGGTCATCGGTGGATAGTCTTCGCGCCAGTGGTCATCGGTGAAAGGTTATCGCGCGATGTCGAGTTGCACACAGAGAAGGTGGGACCCAGACTCCCAGCATGAAATGTCCTGCACGCGCGCCACGTAGACAAAAAGGGTGGTTCAGAATAGTGACCTCAGAGTGTTAGCCTGCGCAGAGGCACGCTTAGTCGTACTGTTCAGTGCAGCGTACACGCAAACTTCCCTGCAGAGTGGGTGGTGGCAGCGGCTTTTGTGGACAAGTTAGTTTAAGATGCAAAAACCCACTTCTGAGAGAAAAAAACGTTGCAGTGGTTCAAGAGCGAAAGAGTGTGTTTACCTCCCTTCTTCTCCTTTTCTCTCCTTCGCACTGCGATTCAGGCACCTTCACCCAAAAGTACGACGAGCGACGGCTACCATTAGAGCACCTGGGAAGTTCTCTGCAAGTCCTACAAACCAGATGCAAAAACAGAGTGAAAGCATCTTTTAAGCTTCGTTAGGTTTTGGAGTTCTTGGTGTTTTGCGCAAGTCCAGGTAAGGGAAGCTAGCCTTCATTTTCAATACAAGCCATAGATTCGCTGTTTCTGAAGTGAGGGCGACGTGGTCGCCGGTTTCATGTTTCTTTTCGCAATGCTCTGTTCTATGTGGTTGGGCGACGTGGTCGCCGGTTTTAAACCCCTTTTTCAGGATGTTCTGTTGTTATGTGTTTGGGCGACGGGATCGCCGGTTTTAAATACAGATTTCGAACTCCCCTGTTTTTGTGTTGTTAGAAGCTGTTTGAGATTTAAAGGTGGAATGCATGTGATACTCGAAAATCTGAACCTTTGAAATGATTGTTGCTGTGATTTGAATCATTCATTTGAGTGGTATGATGTTTTGAATGTTGTGAATGTGGGATCAGGGCATAGTATTTTCAGGAAAGGAAATACCGTGTAAGATCGTGTGTAGGTGTATTGACTAGGGGCTTGTCTAGAAGGAGATATCCTGACTCTGCTGATATAATGGAATCACGTAGATGAAGTTATTCAGTTGTGGAGAGTCGGAGGAGGTTCATATGAATGGGCGAGTAGTGTGAAAAAGAACGAGCTCGGCCTGTTATATGAATTAACCCTGTCATACCGGGAGAGTTAATGACATTGAGATTATATATGCGCATGGCTGTGTGGATTTCACAGCGACCCTGTGTGGATTTCACAGTGGTATGGTATGACAGGTGCAGATCTCTGAGCCTGAGTCAACGCACGAGTCAATCCGGAAGTAGAGTCATGTGTCTATGCATTGTGAGTCAGTGGAAAGTCTGACGTGTGAATCTTGAATACTGAAAGTAGCAAATGGACACTTGACGAGTATGTGGAATATGGCAATGTTGATGGTTGTAATTGATATGGATCATGAATGGTGTGAAGCTTTATGTTTACTATTGATTTAAAAGCTTTTAAAACATCTAGCTTATCCCTTTCTTTTGTATTGCTCTGTGGCTGTTTTCTCTTAAACTGTGATGATCGTGTATTTTTGCACGGGAGCAGACGAGGTTGCAGGTGGTAGAGCTCCTCAGTGAGTGGTCGCCGGGAGGAGATCGCCCATATATATTTCTGTTAGGCGATCACCCTTTTTATGTTGTATGATAGGAGATCGCCCTTTTCTGATAGGAGATCGCCCTTTCCTGATGGGAGATCGCCTATCCTGTTGGGGAATCGCCTGTTTTTATTTATTTTGTTGTATTTAGTTTACGTTTTTGGAAACCGGCAGATTATGTATTAAACTCCCTACGAGGAGAAAACTTCATTACATATATATATAATTATGTTCACTTCAACATTATTATTTTATCTCTACTTCATTTTATAATTATGCAATGAAATTGGCGGGATGTTACATCATGCTTCATTACTTCTTCAAATTTCCTACACCTCCAAGCCTCAGAGGTCGCCTGGGTATAGAATCGAGCGAGGTACTCAAACCGAGTAGCATAAGCATTCACTGACATCTCCCCGTGCTCCAATCTGAGGAATTCTGCTTCCTTCGCAAACCTCGCACTATCTGGGAAGTATTTTTCCAGAAATCTCACCCTGAAGCTCTCCCAGTCTAAAACATCAACTCTGGCTTCCATCATCTGCTGAGCTCCCATCCACCAGAACTCGGCTTCTCCAGATAGCATATAGGTGGCGAATACCAATTTCTTCTCTTCAGGGCAGGAGGTCGCCCTAAAGATTTTCTCCAACTCCCTGACCCACTGATCTGCTTGATCAGGGGTAGCATTCCCACTAAACTTGGGTGGGTTGTGCCTCATGAACTCGGTCAGTCCCATCTGTTCCTGAGGCTGACCGACGTGGGAAGCTGTTTCAGCCGACCGAGCAGTTTCCCAATGGTGCATTGTAGCTTGATGATTCTGAGCCATTGCTGCATTCTATTGTTGGATGGCAGTTGCCATCATCTCAATAGCCTTGGCAATCTGGCTCATTTCCGAAGAAGGTTGGGGAGGGGTAGGAGGTCTACGCGCCATCTTCTGTGTAAGATTAGGAAACTATTATTCTCTAATCATGTTCCTATAAAATGAACTTGATAAGGAATCAATTCATTTAGAAGACCACGTCTAGGTCTTACAAAGGCCAGCATCTCAAATTCATCAAGAATTTTGAGTTTATCAGCCGATCATGATACTTACAGCAACAAGCATAACACCAAAACAGCCACTGGTACAAAACCATCAGTCCAAACAACCACTTTCAATCAATTACAAAGACACTCAACAAAGTGAAATAATTCACACCAGAATCCAATGTATGCTAAACATCAAACTTTCAGAACTAAGATTGAGAATCATCTTGATCCAGTTATGAGTGTGCACCCTCACTACTTTATCAAGATCCTTTCATTCTTAAAACTAAAATTTTCAGTTAGAGCATATATTCACTACAGCACACACAAAACTTCAATAAGAAAACCTTCAAAACCTTTCACTATAGCTTTTATTTAAAACTCCAATAAAATTTTGTGAGCAGGAGAAACACAATGGATCCACTGCCCGCAGGTCATCCTAAGGACGAACTGCTCTGATACCATTAAATGTAACGCCCCTCAAAGTCTTTTCATATTTATATAATAAAATAAGCGTAGACATTAATTTATAAAATCAACATATGTATATATATTGAAAATACATCATCTCAATACATTGTATCTCAAAAAGAAACGTCCCCCTTATAGGGGTTTTAATACATTCCATCAACTGTTTCGAAATAAAACCAAAATACAGCATAAAAAGAAAACAGGCGATCTCTTCCTCCAACTGCTCACTAAGGAGCTCGACTACCTGCAACATCATCTGCTCCCGTGTAAAATACACGATCATCACAGTTTTAAGAAAAACAGCCACAGAACAAAACACAGGGTAAGCTAGCTATTCTAAAACTTGAAGTACGAAACTTTAAAATCAATATAAAACAGATTTAAAACACCCACGTAAAATCCATCAATTTTCCCATTCATTTCACACACTTCACAATTTCATCAAGTGTTATTTGTTTCACATAAACCATCAAGTGTCTATTAATTTCAATATTTCTCTTCCTCACGTCAGACTTCCACTGCCTCACCACACATAGACACATACCACACCACTGTAAAGTCCACACAGGACAGCTAGTGAAGTCCACACAGGACAGCTAATGAAGTCCACACAGGACAGCAAGTGAAGTCCACACAGGACAGCTAATGAAGCCACACAGGATAGCTAATGAAGTCCACACAGGACAGCTAATGAAGTCCACACAGGACAGCTAATGAAGTCCACACAGGACAACTAATGAAGTCCACACAGGACAGCAAGTGAAGTCCACACAGGACAGCAAGTTATCATCAATTCACCCAATGCACCATACAACACTTAAATGAACGATTCCAACCATAGCAACAATCGTACCGAGGTTCAGATTTTTCCAATATCACATGCATTTCACATATCAATCTCAAACAAGTTCAAAGCGACACTAAAACAGGGGATTTCGAAAACAACATTAAAACCGGCGATCACGTCGCCCCACACATAAAAACAGAGCATCGTGAAAAGAATATGAAACCGGCGACCACGTCGCCCTCACTTCAGAACCTACTCGCCCAAAGTTTTTATAAAAGATCATGCTAGCTTCCCTTACCTGAACTTGCGCAAAATCACTAAGAGCTCCAAAACCCACCGAAGCTTAAAGATGCCTTAACCTGCACCATAGAGCCTTTATCACAAAACTGACTATACTACTCAATTTCTACGCTAACAGAGACGATTTCTGGAGCTAAGGGAGTTGCTGGCAACGCCTATGCAGAGGCAACTCTCTCTAGCTCAGATTCGACTCGAAAAACAGAGTAAAACGACTTACTCTGTTCTAGCGTCCTGACGGGAGAACTTGCAGAGCACAACGTCAGGAATCCAGGGTAGTCGCCGATCTCCAACTGGTTCGCTAGGACGTCTGAACGCAGGGAGAAGGAGAGGAAAGAAACAGGGAACCAAGGCTAACTCACTCAATCACTCTCAAACCACAGCAACGTTCATTGCCTCTCAGTAGTGAGTTTTTAAAACTAAGCCAACTTGCCCAGAAATGCCGCTGCCCCCCGCCCACTCTGCAGGAAAGCTTGCGTGCACACTTCCTTGAACAGTATGACCACGTGGGTTTCTGCGCATACCAACTCTCTGATGCTAACTATTCTGAAACACCCTTTTTGTCTACGTGTCGCGCGTGCAGGACGTCTCATGCTGGGAGCCTGGGTCCCACCTTATCTGTGTGAAACATGACATCCTGCGATAACCTTCCACCGATGACTCATCCTGGCGGACAACCGATGTCTCTCCCTAGAAGACGACCGATGTCTCTCTCTGGAAGATGACCGATGTCTCTCTCTGGAAGACGACCGATGTCTCTCTCTGGAAGACGACCGATGTCGCTCTCTGGAAGACGACCGATGTCTATCCCTGGCGATGACCGCATGTCTCTCGCCTTGGCGATGCCCACGTGTCTCTCGCCCTGGCGATGCCCGCATGTCTCTTGCCCTGGCGATGCCCGCATGTCTCTCGCCCTGGCGATGCCCACATGTCTCACACCCTGGCGATGCCCGCATGTCTCTCGCCCTAGCGATGCCCGCATGTCTCTCGCCCTGGCGATGTCCGCGTCTCTCTCGCCCTGGCGATGCCCGCATGTCTCTCGCCCTGGCGATGCCCGCATGTCTCTCGCCCTGGCGATGCCCGCATGTCTCTCGCCCCGGCGATGACTGATGACACATCGCCACGCCTTGCTGAAGGTTCTTCATCCCACTATGTTACGTTCAAGGTATCACCTCCACAAGGCTTGGTGGCGTCGGTAGCTTCACATTTCCAAGAATAGATCAGCAATACTCCTCCTACGCCCATGCATGCAACACTAAGGATGATTTCTTATGCTCAAGCATAGAGCTTCGCATGCACAGCGTATCTAAGGCTTAACCCACACCTTGATACGTGTGGTTTTTGGAACCCACTATGGTTGATCCAGCATCTTGACCACATACTAAGTGCATTTTCGGCGATCATGTACACCATAGGCGATTGGCGATCATGTGTACTCTAGGCGACAGGCGATTATGTGCCAGAGAAGTCGGAGATCGCCTCCGTCTTCAACAACGGCGATCTCGTAGACTTCTAAGCTACACTTTTCTTCCTTTACTCTTCTTGATCCACATGTCTTGCTCGAGCACACCCACGTGATTACCTCATGATAAAGTCATCGCACCTGACTACTTGGTTAATACAATGGTCAGCCGACCGACCTCTACGAGCTGACCCCAGACCTTGGGCGACGTCCGAGGTCCGACTACTACGAAACTTCTATTACCAACTCTTTGTAATTTAAATAATAACATCTTCTGAAATTATTTAAATATAACACTTTTATTCCAATTAAAGTTTCTAGGTCCTTACAGACTTCATCTATGTGACTCCATCATATCAGCAGAGTCAGGATCGTCTCATTCACAGGATACTCACTAATCAATACACCTCATAACCAATCTCAACACGGTATTTCCTTTCCTGAAAATACTATGTCTTGATCCCACATTCGCAACATTCAACACATCATATAACACTTAAATGAACGATTCTAATCACAGCAACAATCATTCCAAGGTTCAGATTTTTGAATATCACACGCATTTCACATTTCAATCTCAAATAGTTTCAAATGACACTAAAATAGGGGAGTTCGAAATCAACATTAAAACCGGCGATCACGTCGCCCCACACATAAAAACAGAGCATCGTGAAAAAGAATATGAAACTGGCGACCACGTCGCCCTCACTTCAGAACCTACTCGCCTAAAGTTTTTATAAACGAAAATGCTAGCTTCCCTTACCTGAACTTGCGCAAAATCACCAAGAGCTCCAAAACCCACCGAAGCTTAAAGATGTCCTAACCTGCACCATGGAGCCTTTATCACAAAACTGACTATACTACTCATTTTCTACGCTAACAGAGACGATTTCTAGAGCTAAGGGAGTCGCCGACAACGCCTATGCAGAGGCAACCCTCTCTAGCTCAGATTTGACTCGAAAAATAGAGTAAAACGACTTACTCTGTTCTAGCGTCCTGACGGGAGAACTTGCAGAGACTTCCCAGAAGGACAATGGCAGTCGTCGATCGTAGCACTGGTACGTGAGGATAGCTGCGTCTTCGAGTGGAGGAGAAAGGAGAAAGGGGAACTAAATGAGCTGATTCCCCCAGCTCTTAAGGTCGAACGGCTCTTTAGCCTTCATTGCCATTACCCACTCTTTGAGTAACCTTGCGTGCACACTTCCTTGAACAGTATGACCACGTGGGTTTCTGCGCATACCAACTCTCTGATGCTAACTATTCTGAAACACCCTTTCTGTCTACGTGTCGCGCATGCAGGACGTCTCATGCTGGGAGCCTGGGTCCCACCTTATCTGTGTGAAACACGACATCGTGCGATAACCTTCCACCAATGACTGCTCGCGCGATGACTATCCACCGATGTCTCATCCTGGCGGACGAACGATGTCTCTCCCTGGAAGACGACCGATGCGTCCCTCATCCTGGCGATGGCCGTCTGTCTCTCGCCCTGGCGATGCCCGCGTGTCTCTCGCCCTGGCGATCCCCGCGTGTCTCTCGCCCTGGCGATGCTTGTGTGTCTCTCGCCCTGGCGATCCCCGCGTGTCTCTCGCCCTGGCGAGGACACATCGCCTTGCTTCTGTCGACTGATGCCACATCGTCACACCCTGTTGAGGGCTCGCCCTACCACTACTCCACGCCTGTGTTATCACCCCCACATGGCTCGGTGACGTCGGTAGCTTCTCCTGCCCGAGGGCAGCTCAGTACTCAATCTTTACGTGCCTAAGCATGCAACACTAAGGTAAATCCCTTATGTCCAAGTGTAACGTCCCGTAGTTATTCTGCATGCATGGCGCTCCTAAGGTTCAAATCACACCTCCCTACATGTGATTTCTGGAACCCACTATGGTCCACCGACCAACCTCTACCACGCCGCCCTCAGACCTTGGGCGACATCCGAGGTCTGACCACCATGAAATTTCCATTACAAGCTCTTTTCGTTTTAAGTAATAACATATTCAGAATTCATTAAAATTATACTTCTTCTATTCCAAATAATTATTTAGATCCTTACAATTAATATTGTGACACTTTTTAAGAATTAGGATCAAGATTATTAGCAATTTAAGGTGAGTCACCTAAGGAAAATCCCCATTGGACATTAACTTAACAAGTGTTAAGAAGATGTGAAGGTTCATTTCCAAAGGTCGAAGGTGAAAACACAATTATAGGTGAAGAATGATGACAAATAGAAGTTGTAAAAGAAAGAAACAATTCGGTACAAGTGGAGAAACTAAAGGAAACATCAATGGAGCTTTAAGTCTTCCAAATGATGAACCAAACTCATGAATGAGTGCCATTCCACAAAAATCGATTCACAAACAATTCACAAATGGAAACCAAATAGAAACTTAAGGAATTAAACACATATTACCGAATAAAACAAGCTATAACTGCAGAATTAAAGAGGAAACACAACAACAAACACAAAGAACCGAATAGAATGAAGAAACAAGACAATTCTACCGATTGAAATTAACAAACAAGGTTCGAAAATGGAAATGGAGATGAAATAAGAAAGACTTATGTGGTTGAAGCCATGGAAGGGAAGAAAACGCCACTTGGATGGTGTTTGATCCAAGATAAGTGGAAGATGCCGCCACTTGAGAGCTTCCCAAACACTCACAAGATGAGACTAGCTAGGAGAAAACAATTCTCACAACTCAAACACAATTTGTGTATAGTTTCTTTACTTCAAATTCAATGTGTATTTACAAGAGCCAAGCACCTCTATTTATAGTGTTTAGAGGGATGCAAAAGAAGAGGGAAAATTCAAACACAATGCCTTTCAAATTCGATGCCTAACAAGTCACATGGGAGGTGTGACTTGTTTTCTTTCTTTGGCACCTCCTAAAACTACACCTACACCTACTTTTTATGTCACATGGAAGGTGTGACTTATCTTTGTACATTGGCACCCCTTATTTTAATATCTACACCTTTCTTTAATGTTCTACTAAAAAAACTATTCAAATGTAATTACAAAAAGAGACATCCATTGATGCTCATCTCCCAAAGCTTTAGCCTTGCTTCTAGTAATCCTTTGAGGCATGAAGGATGTTGAGCTCATGGGTTGGGCTTGGGCCCCAAGTTGGGCTTGGGCTTCTTGGGCTTGGGCCTCAGGCGCCTCCTCTACTTGGTCTTTATCATGCTCCTCGGGTTGGAGAGAAATCGTCCATGAATCTGGAAGACCTGTAGAAAAGGGAGTTAGATCACTGATATTAAAACAATTACTACCAAGAAATGTATCAAGCATATCTAACTCATAAGTATTATCATTAATCCTCTTGATGACCTGAAAAGGACCATCATCACGAGGCATAAGTTTTGACTTCCTTTGAGTAGGGAATCTATCCTGCCTCAAGTGTAGCCAAACCCAATCGCCAGGTTCAAAGATTAACGCCTTACGCCTCTTGTTGGCATTTTCAGCATATTTGCCAACTTTCTTCTCAATTTGTAGCTTGATGTGATTATGCAAGTCTTTAATAAAAGAAGCTTTTTCAAAACCATCCTTGCATGAAATCTCATCAAGTACAGGAATTGGGAGAAGATCTAGAGGTGTTAAGGGATTGAACCCATAAACAACCTCAAAAGGAGAATGGGCAGTGGTAGAATTTACTACTCTATTATATGCAAACTCAATATGAGGTAGTAAATTCTCCCATACCTTGGTTTCCCGGAAATAAAGCATTTTAACATTTGACCCAAAGTTCTATTAACCACCTCAATTTGACCATCAGTTTGGGGGTGGCAAGTAGTAGAAAACAAGAGTTTTGTGCCAAGTTTGCCCCATAAGGTCCTCCAAAAGTGGCTTAAGAACTTAGAATCCCTATCGGATATAATACTTCTAGGAAGCCCATGCAAACGAACAACTTCCTTAAAGAAAAGATTTGCAATATAACAAGCGTCATCTACTTTATGGCAAGGAATAAAATGAGCCATCTTAGAAAAACGGTCCACTACCACAAATATAGAATCCTTACCCGTCGATGTCTTGGAAAGACCTAAGATAAAATCCATAGAAATATCTACCCAAGGCATTGTTGGGATAGAAAGAGGGGTATATAAACCATGGGGCTAGACTTTAGATTTAGCCTTCCTACATGCTATACATTTATCACAGAAACTATGTATGGATTTTCGCATGGGAGGCTAAAAGAAATGTTCATGCAATGTTTCTAAAGTCTTAGCAACCCCAAAATGTCCCATAAGCTCACCCTCATGAGCCTCTCTAACAAGAGATTGTCTTATAGATCCATGGCGAACACAAAGCCTTTTTCCTTTAAAAAGAAAACCATTATGTAAGAAAAAGTCTTTATGTCCTCCTTTGGAACACTCTTGATAGATAAGAGAGAAATCAAGGTCATCAGGATAGAGTTCCTTTATGTGATCAAAACTTTAAGTATTGAACATCCAAAACATTTAACAAGGTATGTCTTCTTGAAAGAGCATCAACAACCACATTAATTTTACCTTGTTTATGTTTGATCACATAAGGAAACTGCTCAATAAACTCCACCCACTTAGGATGTCTCTTATAAAGCTTGCTTTGGCCTTTCAAATATTTAAGGGACTCATGATCACTATGGATCACAAATTCCTTAGGAAAAAGATAATGTTGCCAATTTTGCAAAGCTCCAACAAGAGCATAAAGTTCTTTATCATAAGTGGAGTAATTGAGATGACTCCCTTTGAGTTTCTCACTAAAATAAGCTATGGGGTGGCCCTCTTGAAGGAGGATAGCCCCAATGCCTATATTAGAGGTATCACATTTGATCTCGCCGCGGACTCGAGCGTGGGGAAAGTGCCTCGTCACTCCTTCGTCTAGCTTTCTAACTGCTGCGCGTTCTGCAAGGAGGCTCCAGGAACCTTCGCCGGAACTCCGAACGATGCCTGCAAAACACACAGACGGCGCCTCTAGCGGCCGTTGTAGTTCCGACGCTCAAGTCAGGCAACGGGAACACCAAAACTCTCTCTCGGATCTCTCTGTGTGAGACCCGTGTGTGTGTGCCTTCAATCCTTTTTGATTCGAAAACTGAGTGTTCTTGGTTTTGTGTTGTGTATTCTGAGGCAAAGACTGCATACCTGGTTTGGTGTTCTTCTTCCTCATATAAACCCACGTAGCCCCTACTGGCTACCTCTAGGGCCACTTGATTACTCTGCACTGTCGTTTCTACTCCCCAGGGCTACCTTGCGTGCCAGCCTTCTTCACTTGAGTGCAAAGTCTGACAAGGGAGGCTGCGTGGGTACCTCTGTACCCCTCGACTTCTGTGCCTATCTGCCCTACCTATTCTCTGGGAACATCTTCACCGTCCACATGGCAGACATGCAACCCCACTGGGAGACTCTAACCTTGATGGGTTCTTGTCCCAGCAGGATTCTGCATCTAACTGCGTCTTCTCATCTTCATGCGTGGTCGTCTCGCGACTAAGGCCATTCCCTGCCTCTGGGCGCTTTACTGATCATTGGTTGCATTATTCACATCGCGCGGCCGATGTCACCTCGACACACACCGATGACCGAGGTATCTCTCATCCTGGCCGATGTCCGATGGCGCTTCTTCACGTTGTCGTGCTCTGCTTATGGAATCAGGCGGGGTCCTTGAGTAATGTTCTCGCTGGGAGCCTGGGTCCCAGTTTGACACGTGTTGGCAAGGAACCCCCGACGACTGATCACTCTGCTTGCATCGATTACTGATCACTCTGTATACACCGATGACTGATCGGTGCTTCATCACTCTCGCGCTCTGCTTCCAGGCACTCATGTAGGAGCCGATCTCCACCCTGGTTCATCTGCTATCTCATGCCACGTGTTGCTCTGTGACTGGCCCACGTGATCATCTGCTGCTGACGTCATCGGATACCGATGACTGACCGGATCACAAGCCCCCCAGTCTCGAGCTGTGAACTTGTTCTCAGCAAAGAGACTAAGTGCTCTTCGTTGCCAAAGAGAAGAAGGAGCTCAAAACTGATGTACCTGAGACCATGGCTGCTGGTGCCGAGGTTCTGATAGATGGGTTCCATGGGCTGGCAGCAGGTTCACTGCGTCCTTCCAGACTTGGACTCTGCCCAACCTAGCCTCCACCATTCAGTGGTTGATGGCAAGCTCATTCCTCCTCCTTGAGCTTCTTCCCTTGCGACTTCTCCTTTTGTGTAATCTCTTTTTCTCAGCTGCCTTTCTCTCTCTCCACCTTTAACTTACTCTGCATGTGGCCAACTGTTAACAGGCTTAGGCTCCAGCGTGATCTCACTGTGACCCTTCAAACTTGGCCTCTAACTTGATCGCGACCAACTGTACCTTAGCATTCTCTTTAACAGTTTTTATGCATAAATTCATGTTGGATGACTGACCTGATGGTGTCTAAATGCTTCAACTGATCGCCCAAGAGCTTGTTTAGGGAAGCTTTCATACTCAGAGCTTTGCTACCGACCACCGACTAGCATGTTAGCGCACCACCGATCAGTCACCGTGCTTCAGTTTTCGCATTACTTCTGTGTCATTCCAGCGCTAGTTGAATAGAGGGCCCGAACGCCAGGGATGACGCCTGTGCTTTGGGGAATGCTTCTCGATGACCCCTCTTACCTCAGCCTCGCTGTAAGAAGTCGAGGTGAGGTCTTTCTCCTCTCGCCTCAGCCTCGCTGTACTAAGTCGAGGTGAGGACCTTTTATCTCGCCTCAACCTTGCTGTAAAAAGCAGAGAAGAGGACTTTTCTCTGCCTGCACCCCGCTGTATAAAGTCGAGGGTGAGGAGTTTTTATCTGGCCCATGCCTCGCTGTACGAAGTCGAGGGAGAGGACTTTCTCTCGCCTGCACCCCGCTGTATAAAGTCGAGGGTGAGGACTTTTTATCTGAGTGGGTGCATGCTCCCAGGGGAGCACCAGGGGTGGCTGTCTAAGCGCACTCGCTAGGCGCATCCCTGCCTGCATGGTATCACCGCACGCCCTTTGAGTGGGCAACTCCCCTTCTTCTGGTTTGGAATCATGCGAGGTGCATGCGTAACGCTCTCGCTGGGAGCCTGGGTCCCAGCTTAACACATGTTGGCATGACCCCGATGACCAACCTTCTTCTGGAATCATGCGAGGTGCATGCGTAACGCTCTCGCTGGGAACCTGGGTCCTAGCTTAACACGTGTTAGCAAGACCCCGATGACCAACCTTCTTCTGGAATCATGCGAGGCGCATGCGTAACGCTCTCGCTGGGAACCTGGGTCCCAGCTTAACACGTGTTAGCAAGACCCCGATGACCATGCACCGACCGAGTGCTCTGCTTCAAGTGCACCGATGACTGATCGTCCTTTGGGTGCACCGATGAATGATCGCGTTCTGCTTCTTAGTGTTTAAACGCGAAGATGATGTCTTGCTTTGGGGAATAAGAGTTTTTCTTGTTGACCCCTATCGGTCGTCCGTACTCGTGCCTGGGGCGAGCAGGCTCCAACCGATCACTTGCACTTTCATCCGGGGCAAGTAAGACTTGAAACTGGAAAACACGTGCACACTTGGTATACTGAAATCTTTTTTATTGGGTGGCCTCGTTAAAAACCCTCATCAGGAAAAGAGTGCCCCCTGATCTATTCAACTATTTACAGTATATACATTGAGTGTGTGTACAGCGCAAGAACGCATCTACTTTATAACTTAACTGAAGTAGAATCTCAAGTGTGTAGCGTTCCATGTCCTGGGGCTAGGTGCTCCATGCAGAGTCTCCAGCCAATAAGCTCCACTCTCCAACGCTTCAACCACTCTGTATGGACCCCTTCCTCTCATAGGCGATGACCGCCCTGGCGACGCCTGATTCACGAGGAGCTTCCTCCTGAGCTGCCTGGGAGCCCCCCCAGCGTTGCATCCTCCATCACCTCACGTCCCCATGCACAGGGACCTCGTGTTGCTGATCGCCTGTCTGAGACCCCGAAGCGCGATCACCTTGCGCCTCCCGCAGGTAATCGGTCAGGAATCCTGTCTTCACCAACTCAGCAAGTTGATGCCCCAACGTCAGGCAGGATCGGAGCGTGTGTCCATAAGCCTGATGGAACTCACACCACTCGTCCTTCCTCCCTCCAAGTACCTTGTCGGTTTTCTCTGGTACTCGGAGTCTTGCAGCCACGGCAGGGATGGCGATCAGCTCTGCCAACTCTATCACGAAATCATACCTAGGGGGTGTGTTGTTCTCCCTTGCACGCCCCCTGGGTTGGTCCTTCCTGGGTGCATACGGACGAGGCCTTCCCTGCACCTTCCTCCCTTCCTTGGCCTCATATACCCGCACCTGCTGCTGCTGCTTCCCCTGACCTCCGCGCGGCTTCGTCGGCGCAGTGCTGCCTCTCTTCTCAGAGACCTCTGTCTCTGCTACAATGTGCGCCACCGCGCGTCGCCGTATCTCAGCAAAGGTGGCGGGGTGGCTCCTGATAAGGGATTCACTGAAAGGACCAGGCAGCACGCCTTTCTTGAACGCGTGCACTAACATGTTCTCGTCCTTGCTGGGCAATCTCACCACCTGCGCAGCGAAACGGTTGAGGAAGTCCTTCAGCGACTCCCCCTGGTACTGGCGCACGTCGAACAAATCGTAAGACACCACTGGTGGCGCTCTGTTGACGATGTACTACTCTGTGAACAGCTTTGAAAACTGATGGAAAGAGGTGATGTGGCCCTCCGGCAAGCTCACGAACCACTCCATAGCTACTCCGCTCAGCGTGCTCATAAGCATTTTGCAGTACACAGCGTCTGAACCTCCAGACAGCATCATCTGAGTGTGGAAGGCTGTCAAATGTGCCTCTGGGTCTTCCACCCCCGTGAACGATGCCTTCACTCCCACCAGGTTGGGGGGCACCACCGTGTTCATGATCTCGGGGGAGAAGGGCATAGGAAATGCTCTAGGGGGCGACGGCGGCATCGACGTCCTATCTTCGGATACGCGCTCATTCTGCGCCTGCAACTCCCTACGCAACTCCTCGTTCACGCGGTTAAACTCTTCATTCCTGCTATGCGATGCAGTCAGCTCTGCATGCATCTTCTCTTGCTCAACTCTCGACTCCGCGACGTTATCCTGCAACGCGCGCATCATCTCCATGACCTGCACCATGGTCACAGTTCCTTCACCAGCAGGTGGTGCAGGTGTCGTTTGTCTGGTTCTTCTACCCTCGTTCTCATGTATGGGGGCTTCGTTTTACTTTGGGCCCCACGGTGGGCGCCAAATGATCTCGCCGCGGACTCGAGCGTGGGGAAAGTGCCTCGTCACTCCTTCGTCTAGCTTTCTAACTGCTGCGCGTTCTGCAAGGAGGCTTCAGGAACCTTCGACGGAACTCCGAATGATCGCCTGCAAAACACACAGACGGCGCCTCTAGCGGCCGTTGTAGCTCCGACACTCAAGTCAGGCAACGGGAACACCAAAACTCTCTCTCGGATCTCTCTGTGTGAGACCCGTGTGTGTGTGCCTTCAGTCCTCTTTGATTCGAAAACTGAGTGTTCTTGGTTTTGTGTTGTGTATTCTGAGGCAAAGACTGCATATCTGGTTTGGTGTTCTTCTTCCTCATATAAACCCGCGTAGCCCCTACTGGCTACCTCTAGGGCCACTTGATTACTCTGCACTGTCGTTTCTACTCCCCAGGGCTACCTTGCGTGCCAGCCTTCTTCACTTGAGTGCAAAGTCTGACAAGGGAGGCTGCGTGGGTACCTCTGTACCCCTCGACTTCTGTGCCTATCTGCCCTACCTATTCTCTGGGAACATCTTCACCGTCCACGTGGCAGACATGCAACCCCACTGGGAGACTCTAACCTTGATGGGTTCTTGTCCCAGCAGGATTCTGCATCTAACTGCGTCTTCTCATCTTCATGCGTGGTCGTCTCGCGACTAAGGCCATTCCCTGCCTCTGGGTGCTTTACTGATCATTGGTTGCATTGTCCACATCGCGCGGCCGATGTCACCTCGACACACACCGATGACCGAGGTATCTCTCATCCTGGCCGATGTCCGATGGCGCTTTTTCACGTTGTCGTGCTCTGCTTATGGAATCAGGCGAGGTCCTTGAGTAACGTTCTCGCTGGGAGCCTGGGTCCCAGTTTGACACGTGTTGGCAAGGAACCCCCGACGACTGATCACTCTGCATGCATCGATGACCGATCACTCTGTATACACCGATGACTGATCGGTGCTTCATCACTCTCGCGCTCTGCTTCCAGGCGCTCATGTAGGAGCCGATCTCCACCCTGGTTCATCTGCTATCTCATGCCACGTGTTGCTTTGTGACTGGCCCACGTGGTCATCTGCTGCTGACGTCATCGGATACCGATGACCGACCGGATCAACATTCTATCTCAAATGTTTTAGCAAAGTTAGGAAGGGCTAAGATTGGGGCCTTAGTCAATTTTTCTTTTAAAGTCACAAAAGCATTTTCTTGCTCTTGGCCCCACTTAAAAACCACATCCTTCTTTACTATGGCATTGAGAGGTACGACAATAGTACTAAAGTCTATCACAAACCGCATATAAAAACAAGCAAGGCCATGAAAGCTTCATACCTCATTAACATTGGTGGGTGTTGGCCAATGTTGAATTGTTGCAACCTTTGTTTTATCAACATGCACCCCTTTATAACTTACAATAAACCCTAGAAAGTCTATATGATCTAATGCAAAGAAACATTTAGCATGGTTAGCATACAACTTCTCCTTCCTAAGGGTTTCTAGAACTTCCCTAACATGCTGCTCATGTTGTTCTAAAGACAAGCTATATATGATGAGAATATCATCAAAGTAAACTACAACAAACTTGCCAATGAATGCTCTTAAGACATGATGCATGAGTCGCATAAAGGTACTAGGAGCATTAGTCAAGTGAAAAGGCATGACTAACTACTCATATAAACCAAATTTGGTCTTAAAAGCGGTTTTCCATTCATCCCCCGATTTAATCCGGTCAATTTTAGTAAATATTTTAGACCCATACAATTCATCCAACAAGTTGTCTGGTCTAGGAATGGGATGCCTATACTTGATGGTTATATTGTTTATGGGGCGACAATCTGTACACATCCTCCATGACCCATCCTTTCTAGGGACAAGGATGACAGGCATAGCACATGGGCTCATGCTATCTTGTACCCATCCCTTAGCTATTAAGTCCTCAACTTGTTGTTGAATCTCTTTGGCCTCAGTGGAATTGGTCCTATATGCTGGGCGATTTGGTAAAGAAGCCCCAAGAATGAAGTCTATTTGGTGTTCAATCCTTCTTAGAGGTGGTAAGCCTTTAGGAGGATCTTAAAACACATCTTCAAATTCCTTTACCAAATTGTCCAAACATGTGGGACTATCCTTAGCCGACTCACTCTCAAGGGCCATAGGAATAGCTAGAAAAATAGGCTTTTGAGCAACTATTACCTTTTTGATCTCTTGGGTTGTCATAAAAAGGCTTCTCTTGAAACTTTTTTTATCATTATCGTTCTCTCTCTTTTGCTTAATTTTAATTTGATCCTTATGGACTTCCTTTGAAGAGAGAGACTTAAGTATGACCTTGTGCCCATGGAAGTTAAAAGAAATTTTGTTGGTAAAGCCATCATGAAAAACTTTTCGATCATATTGCCATGGCCTACCCGAAAGAACATGTGTTGCTTCCATTGGGACAACATCACACAAGACCTCATCTGTGTATTTACCAATAGAAAAATCAATGAGGACTTGTTTGTTAACTATGATTTCCCCACCTCACTTAACCATTGAAGTTTGTAGGGCTTGGCATGAAAGATAGTAGACAATCCAAGCTTATCTACTACTCTTGTGCTAGCAACATTACCGCAACTTCCCCCATTCACTATTAAAGAACACAACTTATCATTAATGAGACATCTTATATGGAAAATATTTTCTCTTTGACTTTCATCAAAGGGTTTCAAAACTTGGCCAAGCATTCGTCTCACTACTAATAAGTCACCTTCAAGTGGACTTTCTCTCTCATGCTCACTTGGGGACCTAGGAGGTGTGGAAGATCTAGAGGAATCCGAACTATGCTCACTCACAACCACCCCATCATGCATCATCATATTTCTCTTTGAAGGACAATTAGAAGCTATATAACCATAGCCAAAGCATTTAAAGCACTTTTTACTTAAAGATTTAGTTGGTGATTTAGGAGTAGAAGTGGAAGGCTTAGAATCTCTAGGTTTGAAAGTAGAGTCTTTAGAAGGATATTTTGAAAAAGATTTATTTTTGTTTTTCCAAGAAGAGTGGTAGTAGCCATCATTATGAGAATTTTTGAAAGAATTTTTTTTGCAATTTGAGATTCTACCTTGATGGCAAGGTGAACCAATGTTTCTAAAGAAGAATACTCATAAAGTTCCATCACATCTTGGATATCCCTTCTAAGACCACTAACAAATCTAGCCATTTTAGCTTCATCATTTTCATGCATATCAACTTTGATTAAAAGCGTTTTAATTTCTTTAAAATAACCATTGAAACTAAGCGTGCCTTGATGAAGCCGTTGGAGCTTCAATAAAAGGTCTTTCCTAAAATGTGGAGGTACAAATCTAGCACGCATACAAGCTTTTAAATCATCCCAAGAGACCACGGGCGGTCTCTTGTTTAGCCCAATGTCCATGAGAGTTTTGTGCCACCATTGCATGGCATAGTTCATAAACTCTAAACAAGCTAGCCTAACCCTTTGATCTTCTTGGACCTCATGTACATGAAAGATTTGCTCAACTTTGGCCTCCCATCCCAAATATACATTAGGATCCCTTTCACCACTAAAACTAGGTAATTTTACATAAGACAAATAAGGCTTAGCCACATTTTGGCACCTATCTTCATAGTTATGATGCATCCTCCATTCGGCTTCTTCATGATGTCCATAAGAACTTTGAGAAGTTCGTGAGGCATGCCTATGATGATGATGTCTTCTCTCTCGGTGTTAATGAGTATTTTCATGATCCATCTCCAATCTTTGGAGCCTTGCCTCCATCTGTATTATCACCTCATCTTTTTGTGCAATAGTTAGTTTAGCATCCTTTAATTCACCAATTAGGAATGCTTTTTGAGGAGAGTGAGGCTTAGAAGATTCTCCACTAGAAAGATTAGCCATTATATCAAAGAAACACAAAACACAAAGAGCAAACAATTAAAGAAACTTGTTAGAAAAAATAAATGCTGCTTGCGGAAAAAGAGATAAAGAGCACTCAAACCACTCCAAGAAAATATTTCTTTCCTTAACCAAGCCTCTCTTGTGGATTGGATGAGCCTCAAGTGAAATATGCCAAAGCAAAATACACTTACTCAAGAACAAAACACCACAAAACTTGAGGAACAAGGAAAAGACAAGCAAGAAAAGGTATAAGCAAGAAAGTTAAACCAAATTGTGAAAAGAGATGGTGATAAAACTTTAAAGAATAAAAGACAAGCAAGTAAAAAGACACAAAAGAGAACTCAAAGAAACCTACTAAACTTTTAATAAAGAACGATAAGAAATGCTTTAGAACTTGTCAAAGTAAAAGGATAAAAAATTCCACAATGGAGATAACAATTTGCCAATCAATTTGAATCCAAATTCAAGAATTGAATTAATGTCCAAATGAAAGAAAGAAAGTGAGTACCAAACTGTTTTCAATAGGAAACGGTACTGTTTTGCTCAATTTGCTCACTGTTTTTTTTTTTTTTTTTTGTAATGGATTCAAGATAATTGAACACTTGAAATCATATGTTTGGAACTCTAAATCGACTTTTACTAATTCAAATATCTAAAGACAAAGCAAACTTTCAAAATCAAAAGCAAGTAAGTAGAGGCAAAACAAGGACACCTAGAACACTATTGAACATGTAACTCAAAGTAAAAAGCAAGATCAAAGAAAGGCATATACTAAAGACATATTCAAAACGAAATAAGCAATGAATATAAGGTGCTGAAAAAAAAATTGGCATGAAATAGGTGCTGGAAAATTAAAGAACAAGAATATACAGACAAAAATTGAAAGGTACTTGAATGTAAAGGTGCTAGAATTTAAATTGCTTCAAAGTAAAGTGTCACTTCAACTCAACAACACAAACACATCACCATAGCTCATGATACCACATGATGTGATTTGATTTTAGGTTCCTTAATATTGTGACACTTTTTAAGAATTAGGATCAAGATTATTAGCAATTTAAGGTGAGTCACCTAAGGAAAATCCCTACTGGACATTAGCTTAACAAGTGTTAAGTAGATGTGAAGGTTCATTTCCAAAGGTCCAAGGTAAAAACACAATTATAGGTGAAGAATGATGACAAATAGGAGCTGTAAAAGAAAGAAACAATTCGATACAAGTGGAGAAACTTAAGGAAACATCAATAGAGCTTTAAGTCTTCCAAATGATGAACCAAACTCATGAATGAGTGCCATTCCACAAAAATCGATTCACAAACAATTCACAAATGGAAACCAAATAGAAACATAAGGAATTAAACACATATTACCAAATGAAACAAGCTATAAGTTCAAAATTGAAGAGGAAACACAACAAAAAACACAAAGAACCGAATAAAATGAAGAAACAAGACAATTCTACCAATTGAAATTAATAAACAAGGTTAGGAAATGGAAATGGAGATGAAATAAGAAAGACTTATGTGGTTGAAGCCATGGAAGGGAAGAACACGCCACTTGGATGGTGTTTGATCCAAGATAAGTGGAAGATGCCGCCACTTGAGAGCTTCCCAAACACTCACAAGATGAGTCTAGCTAGGAGAAAGCAATTCTCATAACTCAAACACAATTCGTGTATAGTTTATTTACTTCAAATTCAATCTGTATTTATAAGAGCCAAGCACCTCTATTTATAGTGTTTAGAGGGCTGCAAAAGAAGAGGGAAAATTCAAACACAATTCCTTTCAAATTCGGCACCTAACAAACCACCTGGGAGGTGTGACTTGTTTTCTTTCTTTGGCACCTCCTAAAACTACACCTACACCTACTTTTTATGTCACATGGAAGGTGTGACTTATCTTTGTACATTGGCACCCCTTATTTTAATATCTACACCTTCCTTTAATGATGTGAGTTGATTTTATGATTTAGCATTTTATGGTGGCATTTTTAATTAGGAATGAAATTTTAGGATGATTAAGGTGAGAACCTAAGGAAAATCCCCACTGGACATTAACTTAACCAAGTGGTTAAGTAGATGTGAAGGTTCATTTCAAAAAGGCAAAAGGAAAACACAATTATAAGGTGATGATGATGATAAGTTATGGTGTGGAATTACATAAGGAAAACAAGAGCAACATATAAAAACCGAATAGACATAATGAAGCAAAATAAGAACATGTTTATGAATAGATGAAATGATAATGGAAGGAAAAGATGAAGGAAAAGGAAGCTTATGAGAAAATGGAATTGAGAATGGTTGCACGCCACTTGGATGGTGAAATGACTCCAAGATAAGTGAAGGATGCCGCCACTTGAGAGCGCTCTCAAAAATCATAAGATAAGACCAATTTTGGAGGAGCTCACGCACTCACAATTCACACAAGAATTTGTGTATAGTAACTTTACTCTAATTTTCAACTTGGAAATACATGAGGTAGGCCTCCTTATTTATAGGTTTAGGAGCCTTGGTGAGCAAGCTTAAAGGGTAGGGATGGAAATACAAAAAGTGGGGTTGCCTAGGGTATTGACTTTAGTCAAACCACACCATCATCCAAATCTTCTAGAAGATAGGTAAAAAATGCAACATTTGATAGTACACCCCTCCTTCTTTTGCTAAAGGCACCTATTTGCTAGCACACCCCTCCCTCTATTGCTAAGGGCACCTTTTTGATAGCACACCCCCCTTCTATTGCTAAAGGCACCTATTTGCTAGTACACCCCCCTCTAATACTTAAGGACACCTATTTTACTACTATTACAAATAAAGAAAACAATTGATGCTCAACACTCAAAGCTTGTGCTCTGCTTCTTGAAATCCTCTGAGGTATGGTGGGAGCTAAGGCAATGGTTAGAGCATGCTAACTTGGCCCTTGGTCTTGTGTCATGCTCCTAGTCTGCCTCCTCTGAGGTTGGGCTTGGTCAGTAGGCGTATTCCCTTCTAGGTCCTCATCACCCTCCCCGGGTGGGAGGGAATTCGTCCACGAATTTGGAAGACCTGTAGAAAAAGGGGTTAGATCACTGATATTGAAAGAATTACTACTTAAATAAGTATCAGGAAGATCTAACTCATAGGCATTATCATTGATCCTTTTGATGACCTGAAAAGGACGATCACCTCGTGGCAGAAGTTTGGACTTCCTTTGAGTAGGAAATCTATCCTTTCTCAGGTGAAGCCAAACCCAGTCCCCAGGTTCAAAGATCAAAGCCTTACGCCCCTTATTAGCATACTCAGCATACTTGCCTACCTTCCTTTCTATTTGAAGCTTAATGTGGTTGTGCAAGTCTTTTATGTAAGAAGCTTTTTCAAAACCATCCTTACACAACACATCATCTAACACAGGAATAGGAAGGAGGTCAAGGGGTGTGAGGGGATTAAACTCATACACTACCTCAAAAGGGGTGTGAGAAGTAGTAGAATTAACTACTCAGTTGTAGGCAAACTCAATATGAGGTATTAAGTTTTCCCACACCCTTGGGTTTCCTGAGATAAGGCATCTTAACATTTGACCTAAAGTCCTATTGACCACTTCTGTTTGACCATCAGTTTGGGGGTGACAAGTAGTAGAAAACAGGAGTTTAGTTCCAAGTTTTCCCCACAAGGTCCTCCAAAAGTGACTTAAGAACTTAGAATCCCTGTCAGACACTATACTCTTAGGGAGCCCATGCAAACAAACTACTTCCTTAAAGAAGAGATTTGCAATATGAGTTGCATCATCTACTTTGTGGCATGGAATAAAATGAGCCATTTTTGAAAATCTATCCACAAACACAAAAATAGAATCCATACCCCGAGATGTCTTGGGAAGACCTAGAATAAAATCCATTGAAATGTCTACCCAAGGCATATTAGGGATGGGGAGAGGGGTATATAAACCATGGGGTTGCACTTTAGACTTAGCCTTCCTACATGCTATGCATTTGTCACCGAAACTATGTACGGATTTGCGCATGTGAGGCCAAAAGAAATGTTCATGCAATGTATCTAAAGTTTTAGCTACCCCAAAGTGACCCATTAATCCACCCTCATGTGCCTTTCTAACAAGGGATTGTCTCAAAGACCCTTGGGGAACACAAAGTCTTTTTCCTTTAAAAAGAAACCCATCATGGATGAAATAGTCTTTGTGTCCACCCTTTGAGCACTCTTGGATGATTTGAGAAAACTCAAGGTCATCTTTATAGTTTTCCTTTATGTGATCAAAGCCCAAGTAGTTAACTTCTAAAACATTTAGCAAGGTATGCCTTCTTGAAAGAGCATCTGGTACCACATTAATTTTACCTTGCTTATGTTTGATCACATAAGGAAATTGCTCAATGAACTCCACCCACTTAGCATGTCTCTTATTGAGCTTGCTTTGGCCTTTCAAATACTTAAGGGATTCATGATCACTATGTATCACAAATTCCTTGGGAAAAAGATAGTGTTGCCAATTTTGCAAGGCTCTCACAAGAGCATAAAGCTCCTTATCATAGGTGGAGTAGTTGAGGTGACTCCCTTTGAGTTTCTCACTAAAATAAGCTATGGGGTGACCCTCTTGGAGGAGGATTGCCCCAATGCCTATGTTAGAGGCATCACATTCTATCTCAAATGTCTTAGTAAAGTTAGGGAGTGCTAAAATGGGTGCCTTAGTTAACTTATCTTTCAAAGTGTCAAAAGCTTTTTCTTGTTCAAGGCCCCATTTAAACACAACATCCTTCTTTACTAAGGCATTGAGAGGTGCGGCAATGGTACTAAAGTCTTTCACAAATCTCCTATAAAAGCTAGCAAGGCCAGGAAAGCTTCGTACCTCACTAACATTGGTGGGTGTGGGCCAATGTTTAATTGCTGCAACCTTTGTTTCATCTACATGCACCCCTTTAGAACTTACCACAAACCCTAGGAATTCGATGTGGTCTATTGCAAACACACATTTTTCAGGATTAACATACATACATTCTTTCCTAAAGGTTTCTAGAACTTGCCTAACATGTTGTTGATGTTCCTCTAAAGACAAGTTGTAGATGAGAATATCATCAAAGTAAACCACTACAAACTTGCCAATGAAGGGTCTTAAAACATGATGCATAAGTCGCATGAAGGTGCTTGGAGCATTGGTTAAGCCAAAGGGCATGACTAACCACTCGTATAAACCAAATTTGGTCTTAAAGGCAGTTTTCCATTCATCCCCCGGTTTAATTTGGATTTGCTTATAACCGCTCTTAAGATCAATTTTGGTAAATACCTGAGACCCATGTAACTCATCCAACAAGTCATCTAACCTAGGAATGGGATGCCTATATTTGATTATTATGTTATTTATTGCGCGGCAATCCGTACACATCCTCCAACTCCCTTCCTTTTTAGGGACAAGAATCACAGGCATAGCACAAGGACTCATGCTATCTTGCACCCACCCCTTAGCTATTAACTCCTTTACTTGTTTTTGAATCTCTTTGGCCTTAGATGGGTTGGTCCTATATGCTGGCCTATTTGGTAAAGAAGCTCCGGGAATAAAATCTATTTGGTGTTCAATTCCCCTAAGAGGTGGTAATCCTTTTGGGGGATCTTGAAATACATCATTGAATTCCTTTACCAAATCTTCCAAGCATGAAGAACTAACCTTAGCCGACTCACTCTTAAGGGTCCTAGGGAAGGCTATATAGATAGACCTTTGTGTGAGCATTACCTTTTTGACCTCTTTAGGTGATATGAGAAGGCTTCGCTTAGAACTCTTTTTCTCTTTTTCTTTCTCTCTCTTTTCTTTCATTCTCACTTGGTCCTCATGGACTTCTTTTGGTGAGAGAGATTTTAATGTGATCTTATGCCCATGGAAGTGGAAAGAGACTTTGTTGGTAAGGCCATCATGAATTGTTTTTCGATCAAATTGCCATGGCCTACCAAAAAGGATATGGGTTGCTTCCATAGGGACAACATCACACAAGACCTCATCCTTGTATTTACCAATTGAGAAGGCTATAAGGACTTGTTTATTAACTATGATCTCCCCCTCTTCACTTAACCATTGAAGCTTGTAGGGCTTGGCATGAGAGACGGTAGGTAACCCAAGGTGTTCTACCACTCTTGTGCTGGCCACATTTGCACAACTCCCCCCATCCACTATCAAGGAACACAACTTATCATTAATGAGACATCTAGTATGGAAAATATTTTCTCTTTGACTTTCATCAAAGGGCTTTAAAACTTGTCCTAGCATTCGTCTCACTACTAATAAGTCGCCTTCACATGGACTTTCACTCTCTTCCTCACTTGGGGATCTAGAAGGGTTGGGAGACCTAGATCTTTGGGAACTATGATCACTTAGAACTACCCCATCATGCATCATCATATTGCGTTTAGTAGGACAATTATAAGCAATGTGACCATAGCCTAAACATTTAAAACATTTCCTACTTGAGCTTTTAGTAGGAGATTTAGGAGTTGAAGTGGAGGGTTTAGAATCCCTAGGTTTTTAAGTGGGCTCTTCGGATGGAAAAGGTGAAGAAATTTTGTTTTTGTTTTTCCAAGAAGAGTGGTAAAAGCCATCATTATAAGCATTTTTAAAAGAAGTTTTCTTAGAATTTTGTGATTCTACCTTGATGGCAAGGTGAACCAACTTTTCTAAATTGGAGTACTCATAGAGTTTTACCACATCTTGGATATCCCGTCTTAAGCCACTTACAAATCTAGCCATTTTGGACTCCTCACTTTCATGCATGTCAACCTTTGTTAAAGTTGTTTCAAGTTCCTTAAAATAAGCATCCACACTTTGTGTGCCTTGATGAAGCCGTTGGAGCTTCAACAAGAGATCGGTCCTATAGTGTGGAGGCACAAATCTAGCGCGCATGCATAACTTTAAATCCTCCCAAGAGACCACGACTGGCCTCTTGTTAAGTCCAATGTCCATTACAGTCTTATGCCACCACTTCATGGCATAGTCTACAAACTCTAAGGAGGCTAACTTAACTTTTTGGTCATCTTGGACCTCATATGATGGCATTTTCATGTGTTCTTCTTGAATCAAAGTAGAAATAGATGGAGTGGAAGCAATGGGTGAGTGAAACAAGACCCTCCTAGGAGTTGTGTTAGTCTTGAAGGTGCATGGTGAGTATGGGTTGAGTGGTTCGGCCAGCTCAAGGGAGAAGGTGAAAGGATTGAAGTTTATAGCCTAGATTTCTAGGAGGAGTAAAGCTTGTGCACAAAAAATGGCAGCATAACATTACTCAAATAAACTTGTCAAATACAAAGAGATAGCCTTCCTATTTATAGGCTATTTGGGACTTGAGGTGCAAGCTACATTTTAATAAAAAGAAAACCAAAATTAATTCTAAAATCTAAGGTGCCATGACCGGCCATACCAGCCCTAGCTTCTAGAATGTTTCCATCCAAAGTGCTTTCTACACTATCCTATCTACTAAGCACCCCCTCCCCCTTTGGGCCTTTATGAAACATGTACAAGGATCTCTCTCTTCCATCCGTGGCTTCTTCTATGTGTGCTTGGATATGTTTAGCCATGGATCTTGTGAGAGGTCCTAGACGGTCTAGCTCCATGGATAGCCTCCCTCCTTCACGTTCTAGACGCTCACTTCTTGGAGCTAGACGCTCCTCTTGGTCTAGACGGTCTTCTTGGTTTGGGCCTTGGCTTCCTTGGCTAGATGTGCTTGGCCCTCCTCCATCATCCCCTCCCCCTTGGAAAGGATTTGTCCTCAAATCCAGTTCGTCATCGTCATTGGTACCTACAAATGGAGAAAGATCAATTACATTAAATGTGTCATGTACTCCATATTCAAGAGGTAGGTCCAATTTATACGCATTGTTGTTGACTCGCTTAAGGACTTGGAAGGGTCCATCACCTCGGGGACTTAGTTTGGACTTCCTTTGATTTGGAAATCTATCTTTTCGAAGATGAAGCCAAACTAAGTCTCCTTCCTCAAAAATTATTTCTCTCTTCCCTTTGTTGTTGTGTTTTGTGTACTTCTCATTTTGTTGTTGTATTTGAATTTTAATCTTCTCATGCATTTTCTTGACAAAATCAGCCTTGATTACTCCTTCCTTATGCACAAAATCTTGTGGATTAGGAAGGGGAATTAAATCCATGGGCGTGAGAGGATTAAAACCATATACTACCTCAAAAGGAGAAGCATTAGTAGTCTTGTGAACTACTCTATTGTAAGCAAATTCAATGTGGGGAAGGTACTCATCCCAAGATTTGTGGCTGCCCTTCATGATAGCCCTAAGCATAGTTCCAAGAGATCTATTGACTACTTCTGTTTGCCCATCCGTTTGAGGATGACAAGAAGTTGAAAATTGTAGTCTTGTTCCAAGTTTACCCCAAAGAGTTTTCCAAAAGTGACTTATAAACTTGGGATCTCTATCGGACACTATACTTCTAGGGAGACTATGGAGTCTCACCACTTCTCTAAAGAAGAGTTTAGAAATATTTTGAGCATCATCTACTTTGTGGCATGGAATAAAGTGAGACATTTTGCTAAAACGGTCCACTACCACAAAGATAGAGTCATGGCCTCTTGTAGTCCTAGGAAGTCCTAAAATGAAATCCATGCTAATGTCTTCCCAAGGAGCATTTGCAATCGGCAAAGGGGTGTAAAGTCCATGCGGCATTGTTCTAGACTTTGCTTTTAAACATGAGATACATCTAGAGCAATGGCGTTGGACATCTTTCCTCATGTGTGGCCAACAAAATTTTGCTTTCAAAAGATCTAGAGTCTTATCAACTCCAAAATGGCCCATGAGTCCCCCTTCATGTGATTCTTTGACAAGGAGTTTTCTATGTGTTCCTTGAGGAATGCAAAGTTTTCCTTCTTTAAAAAGATATCCCTCGGACACATAGTAACCTCCTTGCGCTCTATGTAGACATTGGGCATAGATGGATGAAAGTTCTTGATCTTCTTGGTAAAGGTCTCTTATGTGGTCAAAACCAAGAATTTGGGCACCCAATTTTGAAAAGAGTGTGTGGCGTCTTGAAAGAGCATCGGCCACTATATTGGTGCTTCCTTTCTTGTATTTGATTACATAAGGAAATTGTTCAAGAAATTCCATCCATTTTGCATGTCTCTTATTGAGCTTGTGTTGGCCCTTTAAATATTTTAAAGACTTGTGATCACTATGGATAACAAATTCTTTGGACACAAGATAGTGTTCCCAAGTCTTTAGGGCTCTCACAAGAGCATAGAGCTCTTTGTCATAAGTGGGGTAGTTAAGGGTGGCACCATGGAGTTTTTCACTAAAATAAGCAATGGGGTGTCCACCTTGCAACAATACCGCGCCTATGCCTACTCCCGATGCATCACACTCTATCTCAAAAGTTTTGGAAAAATTTGGGAGAGATAGGATGGGTGCATTGGTGAGTTGAGCTTTTAGCCTTTGAAAGGCTTGCTCATGCTTTTCATTCCAACAAAATGCAACATCTTTTTTAACAAGTTCATTCAAAGGCGAAGCTAGGCTAGAAAAATTAGGCACAAACCTCCTATAGAAGCTAGCTAACCCATGAAAACTTCTTACATCACTTACATTTTATGAAGTTGGCCACTCTTGGATGGCTTTGATTTTCTCGGGATCTACATGCACCCTCTTTTTGTTTACTATAAAGCCTAAAAAGACTACACTATCTACACCAAAGGTACACTTATCCCTATTTGCAAAAAGACTATTTTTCCTAAGAACTAGAAAGACTTCCCTAAGGCGACTTAGATGGTCTTCTAGGGTTTTACTATATACTAAGATATCATCAAAGTAAACTACTACATATTTACCTATACAATCCCTCAAGGTGTGATTCATAAGCCTCATGAATGTGCTTGGAGCGTTAGTGAGTCCAAAGGGCATCACCAACCACTCATATAATCCAAATTTGGTCTTAAAAGCGGTTTTCCACTCATCACCCTCCTTGATTCGAATTTGGTGATATCCACTTTTAAGGTCAATTTTGGAGAATAGAGTTGACCCATGCAATTCATCAAGCATATCATCAAGCCTTGGGATTGGATGCCTATACTTGATGGTGATGTTGTTGATTGCTCTACAATCACAACACATGCGCCATTTTCCATCTTTTTTGGGCACCAACAAGACAGGTACAGCACAAGGGCTTAGACTCTTTTGAACCCAACCCTTCTCCAACAAGTCTTGAACTTGTGATTCTATCTCCTTTGTTTCCTCGGGGTTGGTTCTATAAGCAGGCCTATTTGGTAGGCTTGCCCCCGGAATGAAGTCAATTTGATGTTCTATCCCCCTAAGAGGAGGAAGCCCATTGGGTCCTTCTTGTGAGAATAGATCGTCAAATTCACTCAAAAGGTTTTCTATTTGAGGAGGTAAAACCATGAGTTCATTACTTGTGGCAGTGCATGTAAGTGCTCCTTTACAAAAGATAAGGCTTGGTTGTTCAACAAGAAGCAAGTTTTCTAAAACATTTTCAAAAGGCTTTTCTTGTAGACCAACCTTGTGGGAAGGAACACTCTTCTCCCACGCCTTCCTATCCCTAAGGATTTTCTCTTTTTCTAGCACTCTTTTTTTTTTGTTTTCCTCATCCCTCTTTTGTTTCATTTGTATTTGGTCTTTCACCACTTGAGAATGTGGTAAAGGACTAAGTACAAACTTCTTATATTTATGGGTGAAGGAAATCTCGTTAGTGAGACCATCATGCAAGGTTTTCTTGTCAAATTGCCATGGCCTCCCTAATAAGATATGGCAAGCTTCCATAGGCACTACATCACATAAAACTTTATCTTTGTAGTTCCCTATGGAAAACTTGATTTCCACTTGCTTATCTACATGTAGTTCCCCATTTTCATTAAGCCATTGAAGTTTGTAAGGTTTTGGGTGAGGAACCACTTGTAGCTTAAGCTTTTCAACCATCCTAGCACTACAACAATTACAACTAGATCCACTATCCACGATGAGGGAACATATATTTTCTAAAACATTGCATCTTGTATGAAATATGTTCTCCCTTTGTGTTTCAATGGATGTGCTAGGGTGATTGTTGAGGGTTCTCCTAATCATAAGCAATTCTCCCTCTAATGGAGCTACCCTCTCATCCTCTCCCCCTTCCTCTTTCTCACTAAGCTCATCCTTGCCACTAGTGTATTCATCTACACCTTTAAGAAACAAAGTCCTTTGGTTTGGACATTGTGCTTGCACATGCCCCCTACCATAGCACTTAAAACATTTAACATCTCTAGCTCGGATGGGTGGGGTTGAGGTTTCTTTGGTGAAGGGTTTGGTAGGTTCTTTTGGTTTTTCCTTAGATGTACTACCCTCCCTTTTAAACTCTCTCTTGGGATAAAAGTTAGAATAGGGGCTCACCTTTTGACTTGATGTTTTGCGCAAATTTTGTTGCTCAACTTTAATGCAAAGTTGAACCAAATCATTCAAGTCTTGATATGGTAAGAGCTCTACTCTATCTCTTATCTCAAGTGATAGGCCACTAAGGAACCTAGATATGGTGATTTCCTCTTCCTCTCTAATAGAGGCTCTCATCATATAGAGCTCCATCTTTTGCCTATACTCTTCTACACTCATATTCTTTTGTTGGAGTCTTTGGAGCTTGTCCATCAACTCCCTATGGTAGTAAGAAGGTATATGTCGACGTCTTAGGGCTCCCCTAAGGTCATTCCAATATTCTATGGGAGGTTCCCTATGAAGACGTCTGTCTCTTTCTAAAGAGGTCCACCAATACATGGCATTTCCTTGGAAACTAAGGGTGGCTAAGGGTACTTTTCGTTCCTCACTTACCCTATGGCAAGCAAAGAGTTGCTCTACCTTCATCTCCCAATCTAGATATATTTCTACATTTTCCTTTCCATGAAAATGAGGTAGGTCTACTCTAGTTTCCCTTGGCACCTCTTGTTCCCTTTGCCTAGTTCTTCTAGGGGGTGGTTGGTAGTAGTCATTAATTCTAAGGCTTCCCTCCCCTAGAGTTGCAATGCTTTGTGATGCATGAGTATTTGTTTTTTTTTGATTTTTGAGATTTTTGGGATTTCTCTTCTTGAGCTCTAGCCAACTCATTAATCTTGTTTTCATTCTCCACTTGCCTAAAAGAGATTAATTGTACCGCTTGGGATACCTCTTTCAAAAGGGTTTTCAAAGATTTTACTTCACATTCTATAGACTTTGGAGAATTAGAAGAAGAAGACATGGCTATACCTTTGTGTATTTAGGCGTTTTTACTTTGAGAAAGATTAGGGAAGATAAAGAAGGTAGTTTTCCAGGTAAGGGAGGTGAGTCTCAAAGGACTACTTAAGTACCAAGCCTTTTCCTTGCCAAAAACTAGTCACCAATGCCTTCACACAAAAATTTCTCTTAGTGAAACACTTAAAACACAAGAAGTTGAGAAATCAAAAAGCAATAAAACTATGTAACCTAAAAAAAAAAATATGCAACAAACTAGTCGGTTTTAGCACAAAATTAAACTAAACTAATCATGCAAAACGTTTCTACCAAAACAATAGAAAACAAGTTCAAACAAGCAACAAATTACTAAGTAAAAAAAAAATTTACTATGCTATTCGGCCCTAGGTGAGGCTTCTTGGACACTTTGAGCCCTTGAAGACACACTCACCGTCTAAACGTAATTAAAGAGGTAATTAACAATAAACCAAGTTGCAAAGGAAAAGAAGACTCCCTTTGTTGATCCTCTTTTGGGTTAGTGCATGTAAGGACCTGAAAAATTTATTGGAATAAAAGAGTTATATTTTAAATAAATTCTAAGTATGTTTTTATTTAGAATAGAAAGGGAGGAAAAAGTTAAGTTTAGAAGGCTACGAGGTCGCCGGTCGCCTGCTACACAGGAGCGCCAGGTGGACATCGCGCGGGCGCGAGAGGCATGCAGGCATCGCGCGGACGCGAGAGGCATGCAGGCATCGCGCGGACGCGAGAGGCATGCAGGCATCGCGCGGGCGCGAGGGGCATGCGGGCATCGCGCGGGCGCGAGGGGCATGCGGGCATCGCGCGGGCGCGAGGGGCATGCGGGCATCGCGCGGACGCGAGGCACGTGGGCATTGCCAGGGCGCGATGCATGTGGACGTGGCCAAGGCGCGAGAGTTATGAGGGCGTCGCCAGGGAAGACATCGGCTGTCTCCCAGAGGAAGACATCGGTCGTTCGCCAGGAAGAGGTCATCGGTCGAGAGTCTTCGCGCGAGAGGTCATCGGTCGAGAGTCTTCGCGCGAGAGGTCATCGGTCGAGAGTCTTCGCGCGAGAGGTCATCGGTCGAGAGTCTTCGCGCGAGAGGTCATCGGTCGAGAGTCTTCTGCACGCGCGCCACGTAGACGAAAAGGGTGGTTCAGAATAGTGACATCAGAATGTTGGCGTGCGCGGGAGACACTCACGGTCGTACTGTTCAGAGCAGTGGCTGGCATGCACAAGCGACAAACAGTGGCAGTACTGTTCAGAGCAGTGGCTGGCATGCACAAGCGACAAACAGTGGCAGTACTGTTCAGAGCAGTGGTTTGCATGCACAAAAGACAACCGGGGTCGCACTGTTCAGAGGAACGTACGCCCAGGCTTTTGCAGAAAAAGGGGAGGGCAGCAGTATACGAGGACAGGTATGGTTGGGATCAAAACCCACTGAGAGGAGGCAAAGAGCGTTACAAGTGACCCAAGAGTGAAAGAGCGAGACTATCTCCATCCTCCTCCTTTCTCCCCTTCGCGCTGCGTTTTCCAGGCATCCTCAAGCACCAGTTCGACGTTTGCCCTTGGAGCACTTGGGTGGTTCTCTGCAAGCTCTTCAAAACCAGACACAAGAACAGAGTCAAAGCGTTCTTCAAGCTTCGTTGGATTTCGAAACTCCTGGTGTTTGCGCAAGTCCAGGTAAGGGAAGCTAGACCTCTTTTCCATACGAGCCATAGTTTAGCTATCTTCTGAAGTGAGGGCGACGTGGTCGCCATTTTCGTTTTCATCTGCGTAAAATGCTCGGTTTGTGTGCTTGGGCGACGAGGTCGCCGGTTTTATATACAATCTTCGAAACACTCTGTTTTTGAACTAGATCGCCGGTTTTGGCGCTGTTTTACGAACTCCTCTGTTTTTGATACTGTTTTGAAACTACTTGAGATTTACATGAGGTATTCGAAGATCTGAAGCTTTGAAATGGTTGTTGATGTGATTTGAATGATTTATTTGAATGGTATGATGTGTTGGATGTGGTGAGTGTGAGGTCGAGGCATAGTATTTTCAGGAAAGAAAATACCGTGTAGGATCTTGTAGTAGGTGCATTGATCGGTGATTAAGAACGAGATATCCTGACTCTGCTGAGGTAATGGACTCACGTAGAGGAAGTTACTCAGTTGTTGAGAGTCGAAGGAGGTTCACCTGTATGGGTGGGTTGTTTAAAAGAGAACAAACCGACCTGTTTTGCGTGGATTAACCCTGTCATGCTGTATGGTGATGTGTGAGATTCATTATACGCTGATGAATGTGAGAGATTTCACGGCGACCCTGTGGATGTGAGAGATTCCACAGTGGGCAATATGGCAGGTGCAGATCTCTGAGTCTAATCAATGCACGAGTATTCCGGAATTAGTGTCTTGTGTCTATGTATTGTGAGTCAGTGGAAAACCTGACGTGAGAAATGAGGAACACTGTATGTGGATAGACACTTGCTACACTGTGTGATATGAACTACTCTTGAGGAATTGTGAAATGTGGGTTTGTACTTGATGGTATGTGGGAAGAATGAGAAAGCTGATGTTTTTACGTGGGTGCCTTAAATTAATTTATCTTGATTTTAAAGTTCATATCTAAGTTCTCTTTTAAAACTGTCTAGCTTACCCTGCGTTTTCGTTTGTGGATGTTCTTCTTAAAACTTGTGATGATCGTGTATGATTTACACGGGAGCAGATGACGTTGCAGGAAAGTGAGATCGCCGGTCTGATAGGAGATCGCCGGTCTGATAGGAGATCGCCTGGCTGATAGGAGATCACCTGATTGACTAGGAGATCGCCCTTTTTTTTTTTTTAGCATATCGCCCGATTGGTCTTTTGTTGTATTTTTGGTTAAGTTTTTTTGGAAAGATTCACAGTTATGTATTAAACTCCCGATGAGGAGAAAACTCCATTATATATATATATGATTATGTTTACTTCAAAATACTTGTTTATCTTCATTTATATTATATAAATATGAAATGTATTTGGTGGGATGTTACAGTGCACTTCCTTGTTGTCTTGAATTTTTGATCTTCTAGGTGTTTGTATTGTTTGTTTCAAGCAACCTTGTTTCGGCTTTAGCTTTGTCTCCTCCTTAAAATGATGGCTTTAATTCTCCAATTTCCAGCACCTATTCACAAGAGCTAAACCTAAACCAAGTCAAGTTCCATGCACATATGCACCAAGGAGAATTAAATTCCAGCATCCAAAAGAGAGGTCAAGAAACAAAAGCAAGAAACAAATTTAATTGAATAAAAACAGTACCACCAAAAGGATTTATAATATGACAACTTAGAAAGAGAGTCAAGAAATTAAAGCAAACAATTAAAGGTACTCAATAAAAGTTGGCACACAAAAGGAATACCTAAAGAAAAGCACTAGATTAAATGACCAAATAAAAAAAAAAAAACAGCACCACTGAAAATTGTTGTGGGCCAGAAAACGTGTTTGTTCCCCGATTTATGCTGAGCTTTATTTTTAAAATTTGTCTCTGAAATTTATATGCAAGAAAAAATTCAGGATCTTATCTAAACAATGGCTTTGGAATCGCCTAAAACGCATGCACCATTTTTTTTTAATAATTTTTGCAAATTTGGTGTGCAGTTAGGCCAGCTGGAGCGCTCAAGGTTTGCACTCTGATTTTGTAAGATTTATCATATCTTTTCTGTTGCCTTTTTTGATCTGATTCTTTTTTTGTCCTTTTTGTAACACTTCAAACTTGCATTTTCCAGAGAATCACAAATTTCCTATGAGTGGAAATAATTTTTGAAACAAAAAAAAAAAAAACAGCCAGACAGAGAGAGAAAAAGGGGAATCTGGAAAACTGGAAAAAAAAAAAAAACAGCAAGATACCAAAATTTAACACAAAGGAAATGTAAGAAGGAAAATTGTGTAAGAACTAAGACACAATTATGAACTCAAACTAAAATTAAAAAGGCAGCAAAGGATCAAAAATAACAGCAGATTAAGGCAACTTAAAGAGACCCAAAAACAAGAAACAATCAAGCCAAAAAAAAATAGGACTACTAAGAATTGATGACAATTATGGATTCACATGACTTGACACAACATTTATAGATTAAGAAAATAAGGACTCAAAGCATAAAATGAAGCAATTATAAGAAAGCAATAAAGACTCAAATTCCTAAAAGAAAACAGCCACTCAATGTGTAAGGAATCCTATCACAATTGCACAAGAAAATGTTCAAGATCAATTGAACACATGTGCTTCGGTTGGATCTTCCATAAGCTCACCAAGAACAATTTAAAATGTAAAAAAAACAGTAAGACAATTATGGAATTGAAATGACAAGATGAAAATAAAGAAGAACTGAAAATTTAAAAAGACAAGCTACTCATCTTGAAGAACCAAAAGCTCATGATACCAAATGATGGCATTTTCATGTGTTCTTCTTGAATCAAAGTAGAAATAGATGGAGTGGAAGCAATGGGTGAGTGAAACAAGACCCTCCTAGGAGTTGTGTTGGTCTTGAAGGTGCATGGTGAGTATGGGTTGAGTGGTTCGGCCAGCTCAAGGGAGAAGGTGAAAGGATTGAAGTTTATAGCCTAGATTTCTAGGAGGAGTAAAGCTTGTGCACAAAAAATGGCAGCATAACATTACTCAAATAAACTTGTCAAATACAAAGAGATAGCCTTCCTATTTATAGGCTATTTGGGACTTGAGGTGCAAGCTACATTTTAATAAAAAGAAAACCAAAATTAATTCTAAAATCTAAGGTGCCATGACCGGCCAAACCAACCCTAGCTTCTAGAATGTTTCCATCCAAAGTGCTTTCTACACTATCCTATCTACTAAGCACCCCCTCCCCCTTTGGGCCTTTATGAAACATGTACAAGGATCTCTCTCTTCCATCCGTGGCTTCTTCTATGTGTGCTTGGATATGTTTAGCCATGGATCTTGTGAGAGGTCCTAGACGGTCTAGCTCCATGGATAGCCTCCCTCCTTCACGTTCTAGACGCTCACTTCTTAGAGCTAGACGCTCCTCTTGGTCTAGACGGTCTTCTTGGTTTGGGCCTTGGCTTCCTTGGCTAGATGTGCTTGGCCCTCCTCCATCATCATACATATTAAACATTTGTTCTACCTTAGCCTCCCATCCTAGGTAAACATTGGGATCGCAGTCCCCATTAAAACTTGGCAATTTAATAAAAGGGAAAGGGGTTTTGGGAGTTTGATGATGATGATGATGTTGAAAGTGCCGCTCCTCAAAGTGTTGATCTCTCCAATCTTGTTCATCTTCATAGCTTCCATAATTTGTGTAGGCTCTTGAATGCCGCCTTTGCTCCCCTCTTCTTCCTCTAGGTGGTCTTTCATGAGTCATTTCAAGTCTTTGAAGTCTTGCCTCCATTTTCCTTATTTCTTCCTCCTTTTGGGCTATGGTTCTTTTGGCCGCTTCCAATTCACCAATGAGGAAGGCTTTTTGTGGAGAATGAGGTTTGGAAGATTCACCTGAAGAAAGATTAGCCATAAAGAAGACACAAATAGAACAAATAATTAGGAAAGCAAAGTTAGTGGAAAAACAAGCTGAAGCTTGCGGTTTGGAGGAGAAACACTCAAGAAATTTTTCCCACTCCTCAAAGGTCTTTCTTGATTGATGAAATCCCTCAAATAAAAAAGGACAAAGCCTCAATCACTCAAGGAAGATGAAACCGAAACAAAACTTGAAGGAAACAAGAAGACAAGCAAGAAAAACTTAAACAAGAAAAGCTAAACCAAAGATGGAAAGAGAGATATGACAAAACTTGAGAATAAAAGACAATCAAGAAAAGCACAAAAGAAGACTCAAAGAAAATCACTAAACTTTTAATCAAGAAAGAAGATGTTGCTCTAGAATTTGTAAAAGCAAATGGATCAAAAATTCCACAAAGTAGATAACAATTTGCCAATCAAGTTGAATCCAAATTTGAAGGTGAATTTAATGTGCAAATGAGAGGTATAGGTGCAGTACCAATCTTTTTTATACTGTTTATGGTACTGTTTTGCTTTTTTTTTTATACTTAAATTGAATTATGGAAATAAAGATCCATAGATTGCATCATGACAATTTTGAAGAACATTCAATTTGCACAAAAAGTTTTGTGGTGGATTCAATATAATTGAACACTTGAAATCATATGTTTGGAACTCTAAATCAACCTCTACTAAAACAAATATCTAAAGACTTTGCAAACTTTCAAAATTAAAAGCAAGTAAGTAGAAGCAAAAACAAGGACACCTAGAACACTAATGAACATAAGACTCAAAGTAGAAAGCAAGATCAAAGAAAGGTATAAGAAGGAACATATTCAAAACGAAAAATGCTATGAATATAAGGTGCTGGAAAAAAAAATCTGCACTAAATAAAGGGCTGGAAAATAAAAGCAAGAAAATAAATGACAAGAAATTAAAGGTACTTGAATTTAAAGGTGCTAGAATTTAAATTGCTTGAATGTAAAGTGCCAAATCAACTCAAAAAATTAAGCATAAGAACCTAAGCTCTGATAACCACATGATATGAGTTGATTTTATGATTTAGCATTTTATGGTGACACTTTAATTAGAATTGAGATTTTAGGATGATTAAGGTGAGAACCTAAGGACACTGGACATTAACTTAACCAAGTTGTTAAGTGGATGTGAAGGTTCATTTCACAAAGGCAAAAGGACAACACAATTATAAGGTGATGATGATGACAAGTTATGGAGTGGAATTACATAAGGAAAGCAAGAGCAACATATAAAAACCGAATAGACATAATGAAGCAAAATAAGAACATGTTTATGAATAGATGAAATGATAATGGAAGGAAAAGATGAAGGAAAAGGAAGCTTATAAGAAAATGGAATTGAGAATGGTTGCACGCCACTTGGATGGTGAAAAGACTCCAAGATAAGTGAAGGATGCCGCCACTTGAGAGCTCTCAAAACTCACAAGATAAGACCAATTTTGGAGGAGCTCACTCACTCACAATTCACACAAGAATTTGTGTATAGTAACTTTACTCTAATTTTCAACTTGGAAATACATGAGGTAGGCCTCCTTATTTATAGGTTTAGGAGCCTTGGTGAGCAAGCTTAAAGGGTAGGGATGGAAATACAAAAAGTGAGGCTGCCTAGGGTATTGACTTTAGTCAAACCACACCATCATCCTAATCTTCTAGAAGATGGGTCAAAACTGCAACATTTGATAGTACACCCCTCCTTCTTTTGCTAAAGGCACCTATTTGCTAGCACACCCCTCCTTCTATTGCTAAGGGCACCTTTTTGATAGCACACCCCTCTTCTATTGCTAAAGGCACCTATTTGCTTGTACACCCCCCTCTAATACTTAAGGACACCTATTTTACTACTATTACAAATAAAGAAAACAATTGATGCTCAACACCCAAAGCTTGTGCTCTGCTTCTTGTAATCCTCTGAGTTATGGTGGGAGCTAAGGCAATGGTTGGAGCATCCTGACTTGGCCCTTGGTCTTGTGTCATGCTCCTAGTTTGCCTCCTCTGAGGTTGGGCTTGGTCAGTAGGCGTATTCCCTTCTAGGTTTTCATCATTTAATGTTCTACTAAAAAAACTATTCAAAAGTAATTACAAAAAGAGACATCCATTGATGCTCTTCTCCCAAAGCTTTAGCCTTGCTCCTAGTAATCCTTTGAGGCATGAAGGATGTTGATCTCATGGGTTGGGCTTGGGCTTGGGCCTCAGGCGCCCCCTCTACTTGGTATTCATCACCAGCACACAAACTATTCTTCCTTTGGGCTTCTTATAAGATACAAATATGTCTGTAAATAATTTGGGCTCATTTTAGGGGTCTAAATAGCAAAGATAGGCTAGAATAAGGTGCCTTTAGCATAATAGGAGGTGTAGTTATCATTTTAGCTTGTTCCTAGCCCTTTAGGAAGACATTTTGACCTAGTTTCTAGAAGGACAAGCCTAGTATACGGGATTGACTTAGTCAAACCCTAAGGCTGCTCATTTTTTTCCTTTTCCCATCCTACCCCTCTTGTTTGTTTTCCAAGGCTCCTTCACCTATAAATAGGAGGCCTACCCATTGTATTTAGCAAGTTGAAATTAAAGTAAAGTTACTATGCTGAAATATTGAAGTAAACTCACTAGATGTCATTGGGATCGGGCTGGAGACGTTCAGACAGCTGCTCTACTACAAAGTCTGCATATACCTGACCTTTGATCGGCTCGTGGGGTTAGTACTGTAAGGACCTAGAAACTTTAATTGGAATGAAAGTGTTACATTTAAATAATTTCAGAAGATGTTATTATTTAAAATACAAAGAACTGATAAATGAAGTTTCTCAGTGGTCGGACCTCGGACGTCGCCCAAGGTCTGGGGTCAGCTGGTAGAGTTCGGTCGGCTTACCATTGCAGTAACATAGTAGTCTGGTGCGATGACTTTATCGTGAGGTAATCACGTGGATGTGCTCGAGGGAGACATGTGGATCAAGAAGAGTAAAGGAAGAAAAGTGTAGCTAAGAAGTCTCCTATGAGATCGCCTGGTTAGTGCATGATCGCCTGTCGAGTAGGTTGCACATGATCGCCTGCCGCCTATGGTGCACATGATCGCCGAAAGTGCACTCAGTATGTGGTCAAGATACTGGATCAACTAGAGTGGGTTCCAACAACCACGCGTATCAAAGTATGGGCTAAGCCTTAGATACGCTGTGCATGCGAGGCTCTATGCTTGAGCATAAGAGATCGCCCTTAGTGTTGCATGCATGGGCGCAAGAGGAGTGGTGTTGATCCACTCTTGGAAATGTGAAGCTACCGACGTCACCAAGCCATGTGGAGGTGATACCTTGGACGTAACATAGTGGGATGAAGAACCTTCAGCAAGGTGTGACGATATGACATCGGTGAGCAGTAAGGCGATGTGTTCTCGTCACACACAAGGGCGATAAGGGAACGCCAACAGGATGAGAGGAACATCGGTCATCGACCAGGATGGGAGACACATCGGTGGTCTGCTAGGTTGAGACATCGGTTGTCTGCCAGGGTGACACATCGGTGGTCCTCCAGGATCACACATCGGTTGTCTGCCAGGATGGGGAATCAGTCATCGCCGGTATGAGAGGCAGACGGTCATCGCCGGGATGAGGGACACATCGGTCGTTTTCCAGGGAGAGACATCGGTCGTCCTCCAGGATGAGCCCTCGGTGAATAGTCATCGCGCGAGCGGTCATCGGTGGAAGGTTATCGCGCGATGTCGAGTTTCACACAGATAAGGTGGGACCTAGGCTCTCAACATCAGACGTACTGCACGCGCGACACGTAGACAAAAAGGGTGGTTCAGAGTAGTGACCTCAGAATGTTGGCATGCGCAGAGGCACGCGTAGACGTACTGTTCAGTGCAGCGTACACGCAAACTTCCCTGCAGAGTGGGTAGTGGCAGCGGCTTTTGTGGACAAGTTGGTTTAAGATGCAAAAACCCACTTCTGAGAGAAAGGAACGTTGCAGTTGTTCAAGAGCGAAAGAGTGAGCTACCTCCTTTCTCCTCCATTTCTCTCCTTCGCGCTACGGTTCAGGCATCTTCACACAAGAGTACGACGAGCAACGACCACCATTAGAGCACCTGGGAAGTCCTCTGCAAGTTCTACGAACCAAACGCTAAAAACAGAGCTAAGGCATCCTTTAAGCTCGGTGGATTTTGGAGCTCTTGGTGTTTTGCGCAAGTCCAGGTAAGGGAAGCTAGCCTTCATTTTCAATACAAGCCATAGATTAGTTGTTTCTGAAGTGAGGGCGACGTGGTCGCCGGTTTCGTTTTCATCTTCGTGAATGCTCTGTTCTATGTGTTTGGGCGACGTGGTCGCCGGTTTTAAATACAGACTTCGAAATACCTTGTTTTTGAACCAGATCGCCGGTTTTGGCGTTGTTTGCGAACTCACTGTTTTAGTGTCGCTTTGAACTTGTTTGAGATTGATATGTGAAATGCACGTGTTATTGGAAAAATCTGAACCTGGATAGGTTTGTGGCTGTGGTTGAGATCGTTCATTTAAGTATTGTATGGTGCATTGGGTGAATTGATGATCTTTAGCTGTCCTGTGTGGACTTTCCTTGCTGTCCTGTGTGGACTTTGCTTGCTGTCCTGTGTGGACTTTGGTTGCTGTCCTGTGTGGACTTTGGTTGCTGTCCTGTGTGGACTTTCCTTGCTGTCCTGTGTGGACTTTCCTTGCTGTCCTGTGTGGACTTTGCTTGCTGTCCTGTGTGGACTTTGGTTGCTGTCCTGTGTGGACTTTCCTTGCTGTCCTGTGTGGACTTTGCTTGCTGTCCTGTGTGGACTTTACAGTGGTGTGGTGTGTGTCTATGTGTGTTAAATCAGTGGAAGTCTGACGTAAGAAATGAGAAACATTGAAAATTGATAGACACTTGATGCATTATGTGAAATAGAACGACTCTTGAAAATATTGTGAAATGTATGATTTCTTGGCGATCAGGTGAAGGGAATGAGAAAGTCTATAGTTTTACGTGGGTATCTTGAATTTGTTTTATCTTGATTTTAAAGTTCATATTTAAACTCTCTTTAAAATATCTAGCTTACCCTGCATGTTTTGGTTCTGTGGCTGTTTTCTTAAAACTGTGATGATCGTGTATGATTTACACGGGAGCAGATGATCTTCCAGGAAGTAGAGCTCCTTAGTGAGTGGTCGCCGGGGAAGAGATCGCCTGTTTCTATCTCTTTGTGGTGATCGCCGGATTTCTGTCCTGATAGCAGATCGCCTGTTTTGGGGTCTTCTGTTAGGAGATCGCCGGTTTATGTATGGAGACCGCCGGTTTAGATGTTTATGACTGTATTTTGTTAAGTTTTTGAAAAATTTGACTGGTTATGTATTAAAACTCCCTGTGAGGAGCAACTTCATTACTTATATATATATAATTATGTTCTCTTCAACATTATTTGTTTACCTTTATTTTCATTATATAAATATGAATAGTATTTTGGCGGGATGTTACAAGTACCGCACATAAAACTCGGACAACTCCATTGCCAACGGACCATCCGACCAGCTATGTCAGGCTTCTGAAGGACCTTGCGAATGGGTAGATCAATCATCACAATGACAGTGAAACTCTAGAAATAATGGCAGAGCAATCGAGTTGTGAATACTACTACCAAGGCGGCCTTCTCAATGGCCTGGTATCGCATTTCTTGCCCTTGCAATACCTTGCTGACAAAGTAGATAGGTCTTTGTGCCTGGTCCTCATCTTGCACAATTGATGTGATTTGATTTTAGGTTGCACATTTTAATTGGTTGCTCTTTGTTTATGATTTTTGGATTTTAGGAATTTAAGGGTGAGAACCCTAAGAAGATCCCCACTGGATATGAACTTAACCAGGTGGTTAAGTAAGTGCAAAGGTTCACTTCAGAAGGGCAAAGAGAAAAGCACAGATATGGGTGACAATGATGCAACTTGAAGAATTTAAGAGAAATAAGCAAGAACAAAACGCATGAATAAGGAACGAATAAAGAGAAGAAGAGAAGAAGATGATGGAAAAGGAAGAATAATGGTGACGGAAAAGGAGAAGAAAAGAGAAAAGATGAAAGGATTAGGAAACTTAGGAGGGATGGAGGTGGTCATGCCACCACTTGAGATGTCACTCACTCAAGATAAGACCCGGAGTCACCACTTAGGATATTACCCACCCAAGATAAGACCCATATAACCCAAAGTGCTCAGACTCACAAATTCACTCCAGCATAGTTTCTTTTCTCTATTCAGAATCCCCGGTTAGGTTGGACAATGTTCGGTTCAACACTATATCTGATGAAGATAATGAGTCGCTAGTTGGAGCAGTCTCTAAAGAGGAAATAAAGAATGTTGTTTGGACTTGTGATAGTTCGAAGAGTCCAAAAAAACTTGATGACTTTTTACGGCAAGTGCACCATGTTGTCAAAAGTAATAATTGTCCCTAAGGACGGATACCGATCCCACAGGGAAAAGTGAATTATTGAATACAATGATTGCTAAATATAAAACAAATCAATTAAAAAGAGTGTTGAGGTGATTATGTTGGTATGGATCAATAAGAAAACAGACAAAGAATTAGTTGCTTCAATTGGAAAAACAGGGATTAGGTTTCATCTCTCTTACTCTCACGTATTTTGATTAACATGTTAATATTAAGTTCGTTGATTGAAATTGATACCCGTATAAAAGTCAATTATATCGATTCCTCGCATATAAAATCCTTAAGAATCTTCCCTAACTATTGATCCCTCGCATAATTATAAGAACAACTTAGAATCAAGCTTAGACGTTAATGGCAATTAACATTTCAAGTCTATTCCTAACACTCAAATATGTTAAGTATTGTTGTTTAGGTCAGAACCATAAAAATACTTTTTAGTTAGATTTAAGATTCTCAATTTGTCACAGAAATTTAGAAATAAAACAATATTACCAATTATCAATCAAGAACTGAATATTAATATATAAGATATCACCTCAATACATCAGAGTTTGAGCATACTACTCCTAATCCCAAAGGGTAGAATTAGCTACGCATACTTCTAGCACCTTCCATTCTCGCAATTGGGTTACAATTCACTCTATGGTGTTTCCTCTCAATCTGGTACACTAGGGTTGTGCCTCTAGCCCCCTATTTAACCTAATTTGCTAGGGTTAGGTGACTTCTTGCGTCGCACTCATGGACTTAATGATAAAAACATAAAAATAACCCAATTAATCTGACGCATTCTCACTGGTGAGTTGAATTTTTTTTCTCTCTCTTTTGCGCGTTCTAGGCTTTCCAGCTTTCTCCTTTTAGCATATATCATTCTTCTTTAGTCCAAATCTCCATTCTTCCCTAGAAACCTACAATTAACACCAAATTTGGGAATAAAATGCTCTTATTCAATTAAAAATCATAAAAAATGTAAAAAGGTATAAATTCATAAATTAGGGATTATTTTATATGTAAATTAGCAATTAATACTCATAAGTGCCTATATTTTAATATGAAATATAACGGAAATTAGGTACTTATCACTCTCCCCAACTTAGAATCTTGCTTGTCCTCAAGTAAATGAATATATTTGAATTTAAATAGCAAACAACTTAATTCACTAAACAACAGATCAAATTAGAAACTTATGATGCTTCCAAATTCAAATATAGAAAAATATAGACACAATCAACTTCCAAGTTCAAATCAAAACAAATAAATGACAATTCATCAAGGAATATCTTCTCATATGCTCACAGGTAAGTGTTTCTCTCTATTTTCACTGAATCATAACAAATCACATTTGCTTTTCATTTCATCTTCAAATCACAAACATATTAGAAACATGAATTTTCCAGGGTTGTAATGAGGTTGGGCTTTCAAAATGTATTGGTTTTTCAAAAAAACAAAATGCACATCTTAAAGAAGAAGAACATACCTACAATCCAATTATAGAGAACATATATGTTATCTAATCACCATTTTTTTTTTGAGTTCATACTTTTCCTCATATTTTTTCTAACTTCTCATGATTTTCATGATGAATTTTTTTCTTTTCTATTTCTCTATATTTTTTTCTTTTTTTTCTCATTAATAGGAAAAAATTCTTCCTATTTTCAACTTTTTTGAGTTTTCACAATTAGAACCAACCATTCTCTTTTCTATATGTATTACATCTATGTTCTCCTTCCTTAAACATGCTAAAGGGTAGGAAAATATATCATCAAAGGTTAAGGTGCACTAATAACAAAAATTCTTGGCCCAAAGGGGATATATAAAAAAAATGGAATTCTAATACGATAAAGGTTGACTATTTGGCCCTGGTTTCCTAGTTAACACAAACGAATGCCTCGATCATCTTCATGCTCTTTTATGATGTAACAAAAATAAAAATTAAGCAACCACAATTGTCAATTCATCAATAAAACTATCAAAACTGTTTAAGGTTCACACACTCACTTGGTTTAATTAGTCTAATTCCTCTTTGTTTTGTCATTCTCTATTCTAATCAATCATCCTGTTAAATTTTCAGGTATCGCAATTTCAACTACATTTGAATAGAGATTCAATCATATTTTCTTTTCTAACCTGTGTCTAATTCATCTCACTATTTAATATTTAAACATAAATTCTTTTTTCCACATTTCAAAATTAATATTCTAGTTCTTTTTTATTTGAGAAAAATAAACTAGAAAACAAACAAATTAAAACTGAAATTTATTCAAGAAAGATAATTTAAGACCTAAAACTAACAAACTAACAAAAACAACAAATTTATTCAAAATACAAAATAAACAATTAAAACAAACTAAGCAAATAAGCAAATAAACAAAAAACAAAATAACCAAAAAATAAAATAAAATAAATAAAAAACTAAATAGAAAATAAAATCCAAATCACTGAAAAGAAAAGAGAATTAGAAAGATAAAATCATATTTTTGCTCAATTCTCTCTTCTTAAGAAGTCATCCAACTTTTTGTTAAAATCTTTATCTATAGTCTTGCTTCATTTACTGGATCTGCCCCCCCTAAATAATATAACTTGTCCCCATGTCAAAATACATAACCTGCAAAATGATTAGGAGGAATATAGAATTTTTTTTTTTGAAAAATAAAATCAACAAAGGTAACAAAACAACATAAAACTAAAATGTGGACTGGGTTGCCTCCCAGTAAGCGCTTTATTTAACGTCATATAGCTTGACGAAATTTTGTTATCAAGGAGGATAATTATCTTGTTCCACCCATGCTTTTGTTATCACTTTTATCCTTCTTGAATATGGCTCTTCAACTTCAATTTCTTCGTACATCTTCAATTCCTTGATGACCCATAATTTTTTCATTTTCTTCCTTCCTCTACCCCTACCTGCGTTGAGCATGATCGGTTGTCCTGGACGATACTCATCTCCTTCCACTGGCTTTCCTTGATTGTTCTGGTCTCCTTTTGCCTTTAACTTTTCATGACGTGTGACTTTCTCCTTTGGCTTTGAACCCTCCATTTGCTCACCATCTTTTGAAATTTCCTCTTGTCTCCCATTCTTATCTGCAATATAGTTAGTTACATCATCAAAAAGATTCAATCTTACCTCATCATCATGAGACCTTACTCTAAATTCTCCTTTATCGACATCCACTACAACTTTAACAGTCTTCATAAAAGGTCTACCGAGAATCAAAGGGATCTCCTCATCTTCTTTCATGTCCAAGATAACAAAATCTACTGGGGACATGAATTTGTCTACTTTCATGATGACATCTTCCGCCACACCATAAGTACGTTCACCGTTTTGTCTACCAATTGTAATTGTATCTTGGTTGGTTTAGCCTCCAAGTCACCTATCTGTCTTAACATGGTTAGTGGCATCAAATTTATACTTGACCCTAAATCCAATAAGGCATTACCCACAAATAAATCGCCAATTGACACAGAAATAGTGAAACTCCTTGGATCCCTAAATTTCTTTGGGAAGTCTTTTAGCTTCAAAAAACTACTTCTAGCTTCTGGCTCTATATTTTTGTCTTCAAAATAGCATATCTTCCTTCTAATTCCATCAAAGAATGTCTTTTTCTTCGGCCATCCTGCAAAATAATTTTTTGGAAGCAATTTATTAGAAAATAATCCTTTCTTTTCTTTTTTTACATGCATAGGAGAATGAGATAATTCTTTTGAAACTTTACTCTCTACAACTTCACATTTTTCTCCCTCTTTTCTATTTTCTCCTTTTTCTTCTCAACTTTCACCATATTACCATCTCCCTTGTAACGCCCCTCAAAATATTGGTCATTTTTATATGATAAAATAAAGGTGAAACAATAATATCAAAATTTAACATAGATATATATATGTAATATAATTCATCCATTAATACAAATGTGCCTCAAAATAATATCCCTTCTCGAGGAAGTTTTAATACATCTCCATATAAGAGTTTTCAAAATAAAACAAAACAACAGCATTCAAAAACCGGCGATCTCCTCCTCCAGAAATGCTCACTGAGGAGCTCTACTACCTGCAACCTCATTTGCTCCCGTGCAAATATACACGATCATCACAGGTTTAAGAAAAACAACCACGATACAAAACAAAAGGGTAAGCTAGATATTTTTAAAACGTTAAATATGAAACTTTAAAATCAACATAATCAGCTTTTAAACACCCACATAAATCCACCACTTTCTAATTCATATCACACAACCATCAAGTGTCTATCACATTTTCAATATTCATCTTTCTCACATCAGACTTCCACTGACTCATCACACATAGACACTTGACACTACTTCCGGAAGACTCGTGCATTTACTAGACTCAGAGATCTGCACCTGTCATACTACATTGCTGTAAAGTTCCCACAGCTATGCGCATAAACATAATCTCAATCTCAATCTCATCACTCTCTTAGTATGACAGGGTTAATCCATACAACAGGTCAAGTAGTTATCTTTCAAACAACTTACCCATACGTATGAACCTCCATGACTCTCAATGCCTAAATAACTTCATCTATATGATTCCATTATATCAGGAGAGTCAGGATATCTCATTATAGAAATCACCGATCAATGCACATCCTACACGATCTTACACGGTATTTTCTTTCCTGAAAATACTATGCCTTGATCCCACATTCACAACATTCAACACATCATATAACACTTAAATGAACGATTCCAATCACAGCAACAATCATTCCAAGGTTCAGATTTTCGAATATCACATGCATTTCACATTTCAATCTCAAACAGTTTCAAACGACACTAAAACAGGAGAGTTCGAAATCAACATTAAAATCGGCGATCATGTTGCCCCACACATAAAAACAAAGCATCGTGAAAAGGAATATGAAAACCAGCGACCACGTCGCCCTCACTTCAGAACCTACTCGCCTAACGTTTTTATAAACGAAAATGCTAGCTTCCCTTACCTGGACTAGCGTAAACTTCACTAAGAGCTCCAACCCAACGAGATTCAAGGATGCCTTAACTCTGTTTTAGCGTCTGGTTTGGAGAACTTCCAGAGAACCTCCCAGGTGCTCTATGGTAGTCGCCGATAGCCAACTGGTGCGCTAGGACGTCTGAACGTATGGAGAAGGAGAGGGAAGAAACAGGGAACCAAAGTTAACTCACTCAATCACTCTCGAACCACAGCAACGTTTACTGCCTCTCAGGAGTGAGTTTTGAATCTAAGCCAACTTGCCCAGAAATGCCGCTGCCCCCCGCCCACTCTGCAGGGAAGCTTGCGTGCACACTTCCTTGAACAGTATGACCACATGGGTCTCTGCGCATACCAATTCTCTGATGCTTCTATTCTGAAACACTCCTAATGTCTACGTGTCACGCATGCAGGACGTCTCATGCTGGGAACCTGGGTCCCACCTTATCTGTGTGAAACACGACATCGCGCGATAACCTTCCATCGATGACTGCTCCTGGCGGACGACCGATGTCTCTCCCTGGAAGACGACCGATGTGTCCCTCATCCTGGCGATGACCGTCTGTCTCTCGCCCTGGCGAACCCCGCGTGTCTCTCGCCCTGGCGATGCCCACGTCTCTCTCGCCTGGCGATGCCCGCGTCTCTCTCGCCCTGGCGATGCCCGCGTCTCTCTCGCCTGGCGATGCCCGCGTGTCTCTCGCCCTGGCGATGCCCGCGTGTCTCTCATACCGGTGATGACTGATGTGCCTCTCATCCCGGCGATGACTTATGACACATCGCCATGCCTTGCTGAAGGTTCTTCATCCCACTATGTTACGTCCAAGGTATCACCTCCACATGGCTTGGTGACGTCGGTAGCTTCACATTTCCAAGAATAAATCAGCACTACTCCTCGTGCGCCCATGCATGCAACACTAAGGACGATTTCTTATGCTCAATGTAACATCCTGCAAAATAAAACCATACATACATGTATAATGAAAATAAAGGTAAACAAATAATATTGAAGAGTACATGATATTATATATATAAGAAATGAAGTTGCTCCTCTTAGGGAGTTAAATACATGACCAGGTCAAATGTTTTCAAAATTTAAAACGAAATTCAACCAAATACAACAAGACCGGCGATCTCCATTCATGAACCGGTGATCTGTAACAGAAGGCCCAAAACAGCCGATCTGCTATCAGGACAGAAAAACAGGCGATCACCCGATGGAGGCATAAACCGGCGATCACCCGATAGAGACGGAAATAGGCGATCTCCTTCCGGCGACCACTCACTGAGGAGCTCTACTCCCTGGAAGATTATCTGCTCCCGTGTAAAATACACGATCATCACAGTTTTTAAGAGGAAACAGCCACAGAGCAATACAAAATAAAGGGTAAGCTAGATATTTTTAAAGAGAATTTAGATATGAAACTTTAAAATCAAGATAAAACAAATTTCAGATACCCACGTAAAACTATCAATTCCCCATTCATATCACACAACCATCAAGGAGTCACATATTTCCCAATTTCCTCAAGAGTCGTTCAGTTCACATAATTCCATCAAGTGTCTATCAATTCAATGTTTCTCATTTCTCACGTCAGACTTCACTGACTCATCACACAAGACACTTGACTCCACTTCCGGAAGACTCGTGCGTTGAACTTAGCATCCAGAGACATGCACCTGTCATACTTCATTGGCTGGAATGTTTCCACAGCCATGCGCATCAACACAATCTCGATCTCAATTCATCACTCTCACAGTATGACAGGGTTAACTCATATGACAGGCCGAGCTCGTTCTTTTTCACACGACTCACCCATTCATATGAACCTCCTTCGACTCTCACCAACTGAGTAACTTCCTCTATATGATTTCATTACCTCAGCAGAGTCAGGATCGCCTCATTCACAGGATACTCACAGATCAATACACTTCACAACCAAATCTCAACACGGTATTTCCTTTCCTGAAAATACTATGTCTTGATCCACATTCACGACATTCCACACATCACTCAAAGAATGATTCCAACCACAGCAACAGTCATTTCAAAGGTTCATATTCCCGAATATCACATGTATTTCACATTTAAATCTCAAACAGCTTCAAACAACATCAAAAACAGGGAAGTTCGAAATCCGTATTTAAAACCGGCGACCACGTCGCCCAACCACATAGAACAGAGCATTGCGAAAAGAAAACAGAAAACCGGCGACCACGTCGCCCTCACTTCAGAGACAGCTAATCTATGGCTTGTATTGAAAATGAAGTCTAGCTTCCCTTACCTGGACTTGCGCAAACACCTAGAGTTCCGAAACCCAACAAAGCTTGAAGAACGCCTTGGCTCTGTTTTTGCGTCTGGTTGAAGGACTTGCAGAGGACTGCCCAGGTGCTCTAATGGTGGCTGTCGCTCGTCGTACTCTCGTGTGAAGGTGCTAGAATCGCAGCGCGAAGGAGGCAACTGGAGGAGAAGAGAGGTAACTCACTCTTTCTCTCTTTGAAGGCTGCAACGTTTCTTCCTCTCAGCAGTGGGTTTTCTGCATCTTAAACCAACTTATCCACCAAAAGCAGCTGCCACCACCCACTCTGCAGAGAAGTCTGAGAACCACTGCCCTGAACAGTACGACCACTGTTGCCTCTGGTGCATGCCAACCACTGCTCTGAACAGTACGACCACTGTTGCCTCTGGTGCATGCCAACCACTGCTCTGAACAGTACTGCCACTGTTGTCGCTTGTGTATGCCAGCCACTGCTCTGAACAGTACGACCGCGAGTGTCTCCCGCGCATGCCAACATTCTGATGTCACTATTCTGAACCACCCTTTTTGTCTACGTGGCGTGCGTGCACTACGCTTCATGCTGGGAGTCTGGGTCTTACCTTCTCGGTGTGAAACTCGACGTCGCGCGATAACTTTCCACTGCTGACTCGTCCTGGCGAACGACCGATGTCCCCTTCGCCCTGGAAGACGACCGATGTCTTCCTCTGGGAGACAACCGATGTCTTCCCTGGCGACGCCCTCATAACTCTCGCACCTTGGCCACGTCCACATACCTCGCGCCCTGGCAATGCCCGCGTGCCTCGCGCCCGCGCGATGCCCGCATGCCTCTCGCGCCCGCGCGATGCCCGCATGCCTCTCGCGCCCGCGCGATGCCCGCATGCCTCTCGCGCCCGCGCGATGCCCGCATGCCTCTCGCGCCCGCGCGATGCCCGCATGCCTCTCGCGCCCGCGCGATGCCCGCATGCCTCTCGCGCCCGCGCGATGCCTGCATGCCTCTCGCGCCCGCGCGATGCCTGCATGCCTCTCGCGCCCGCGCGATGCCTGCATGCCTCTCACGCCCGCGCGATGCCTGCATGCCTCTCGCGCCCGCGCGATGCCTGCATGCCTCTCGCGCCCGCGCGATGCCTGCATGCCTCTCGCGCCCGCGCGATGCCCACCTGGCGCTCATGTGTAGCAGGCGACCGGCGACCTCGTAGCCTTCTAAACTTAACTTTTTCCTCCCTTTCTATTCTAAATAAAAACATACTTAGAATTCATTTAAAATATAACTCTTTTGTTCCAATTTAATTTTTCAGGTCCTTACACTCAAGCATAGAGCTTCGCATGCACAGCGTATCTAAGGCTTAACCCACACCTTGATACGCGTGGTTCTTGGAACCCACTATGGTCGATCCAGTATCAAGGAAGAGAGGATTTCACTAATGGAGGAAGAGGCCATCCACCAAAACATTCAAAGTTTTTCTTATTAGTCTTTTTAAAAGAGGAGGCCCAAGCCCAAAGCCCAAGCCCAAAAAGGCCAAGCCCAAGAAGCCCAAGTCCAACCCATGAGAAGCAAGGCCAAGCATTAATAAAAGAGCATCATTTGTATTTCTTTTGTATAAGTTGTAGGAGGTGTGGATATTAAATATAGTAGTGTGAATATGTAAAATAAAGTCACATTGTACATGTGACTTAGGAGAGTAGGTGTAAGTGTAGTTTTTAGGAGGTGTCATAATAGAAAAAGGTCACACCTCCCATGTGACTTGTTTTGGTGGGAATTTCAAAGGAGTTTCTTTTGAATTTTCCCACCTATTTTTCAGCACCCTCACACTATAAATAAAGGTGTGGGCTCTTGTAAAACAGATTGGAAATTATTAGTAAGAAAACTCTACTCATTTTTTGAGAGCATTTGTGATCTCGCCGCAGACTCAAGCGTGGAGAGATGGCCTCGTCACTCCTTCGTTTGACTTTCTATCTGCTGCGCGCTCTGCAAGGAGGCTCCAGGAACCTTCACCGGAACTCTGAACGGTACCTGCAAAACACGTGAACGGCGCCTCTAGCGGCCGTTGTAGCTCCGACGCTCAAGTCAGGCAACGAGAACACCAAAAGGTCTCTCTTAGGTTTCTCTGTGTGAGACCGTGTGTGGGTGTGCCCTCAGTCCTCTTTGATTCGTAGACTGAGTGCCCTTGGATTTGTGTTGTGTGTCTGAGGTAAAGATCGCATACCTGGTTTGGTGTTCTTCTTCCTCATATAAACCCTGCGTAGCCCCTACAGGCTACCTCTAGGTTCACTTAATTACTCTGCAGTGCCGTTTTCACTCCCCAGGGTGCTTTGCGTGCCAGCCTTCTTCACTTGAGTGCCAGGTCTGACAAGGGAGGCCGCGTGGGTACCTCTGGACCCCTCGACTTCTGTGCCTACCTGCCTTACCTATTCTCTAGGAACATCTTCACCATCCACGTGGTAGACATGCAACCCCGCTGGGAGATTCTAACTTTGATGGGTTCTCGTCCAGCAGGATTCTGCACTTAACTGAGTCTTCTCATCTTCATGCGTGGTCGTCTCGCGACGAAGCCCATTCACTGTCTCTGGGCGCTTTGCTGATCATCGGTTGCGTTGTTCACATCGCGCGGCCGATGTCACCTCAACACACACCGATGATCGATGTGATTCTTCACATCCTCGTGCTCTGCTTATGGAATCAGGCGAGGTCCTTGAGCAACGTTCTCGCTGGGAGCCTGGGTCCCAGTTTAACACGTGTTGTCAAGGAACCCCCGACGACTGATCATTCTCCATGCACCGATGACTGATCACAATGCATGTACCGATGACAGATCACTCTGAATGCACCGATGACTGATCGGTGCTTCGTCCCTTCTCGCGCTCTTCTTCTAGGCGCTCAAGTAGGAACTGATCTGCTGGTGGCGGTCACTCGGTAGCTGACCACTGATCGCCGTTCTTGAACGATCTCCACCCTGGTTTATCTGCCTTCACGTGCCACGCGTCACTCTGTGATTGGCCCACGTGGTCATCTGCTTCTGACGTCATCGCCTACCGATGACCGACCGGATCACAAGCCCCCCAGTCTCGAGCTGTGAACTGGTTCTCAGCGAAGAGACTAAGTGGTCTTCGTTGCCAAAGGGAAGAAGGAACTCGAAGCTGATGTACCTGAGACCATGGCTGCTGGTGTCGAGGTTCTGATAGAGGGGTCCCATGGGCTGGCAGCAGGTTCACTGCGTCCTTCCAGACTTGGACTCTACCCAACCTGGCCTCACCAATTCAGTGGCCGATGGCAGGCTCATTCCTCCTCCTTGAGCTCCTTCCCTTGCCACTTCTCCTTGTGTGTAATTTCCCTGGCTGCTACGAGCTTGTATATAATCTTTTATGCATAAGTTCATGTTGGATGACTGACCTGATGGCGTCTAAATGTTTTGACTGATCGTCCAAAACCTTGTTTGGGCAAGCTTTCATACTAAGGGCTTTGCTACCGACCGCCGACTAGCATGTTAGCGCACCACCGATCAGTCATCGCGCTTCATGCTTCGCATTACTTCCGCGTCACTCCAGCGCTAAGTGCATAGAGGACCCGACCTCTGAAGTTGATGCCTGTGTTTTGGGGAAGAGGACTGCTTCTTGATGACCCCTCTTGCCTTAGCCTCGCTGTAGGAAGTTGAGGTGAGGTCTTTCTCCTCTCGCCCCAGCCTCGCTGTAACAAGTCGAGGTGAGGACTTTTTATCTCGCCTCAGCCTCGCTGTATAAAGTCGAGGTGAGGACTTTCTCTGTAGTCTTAACCTTGCTGTATGGAGCAGAGGATAAGGACTTGGTTCCTTTGCCTCAACCTTGCCGTAAGGAGCAGAGGAAGAGGACTTTCTCTGCCTGCATCCCGCTGTACAAAGTTGAGGATGAGGACTTTCTCTCGCCTGCACCCCGCTGTACAAAGTCGAGGGTGAGGACTTTTTCTGTTGCCTTAACCTTGCTGTATGAAGCAGAGGATAAGGACTTGGTTTTCTTGCCTCAACCTTGCTGCAAGAAGCAGAGGAAGAGGGCTTTCTTCACTGAGTGGGTGCATGCTCCCAGGGGAGCACCAGGGGTGGCTGTCTAAGCGCACTCGCCAGGCGCATCCCTGCCTGCATGGTATCACCGTACGCCCTTTGAGTGGGCAACTCCTCTTCTTCTGGTTTGGAATCATGCGGGGTGCATGCGTAACGCTCTCGCTGGGAGCCTGGGTCCCAGCTTAACACGTGTTAACAAGACCCCGATGACAAACCTTCTTCTGGAATCATGCGAGGTGCGTGCGTAACGCTCTCGCTGGGAACCTGGGTCCCAGCTTAACACGTGTTAGCACGACCCCGATGACCAGCCTTATTTTGGAATCATGCGTGGTGCATGCGTAACGCTCTCGCTGGGAACCTGGGTCCCAGCTTAACACGTGTTAACATGACCCCGATGACCAATGGACCGACCGAGTACTTACCCCGACATGCACCGACGGCTGATCTTGCTTTGGGTGCACCGACGACTGATCGAGCTCTGCTTCTTGGTGCTTAAACGCGAAGGTGATGTCTTGCTACGGGGAAGGAGAGTTCTACTTGTTGACCCCTCTCGCTTGCCCCGAGGTCATCGACCTTTAGGTCTGGTTCCTATTGGACGTTTCTCGAAATCTTCCCTTTCCTCTCTTGGTTTTACTAGAACTCCCGAGTTCCCAAATTTTGGCCACCTGCACTCACTCCTGGGGTGAGGAGAACATAGGTCAGTGGTCCGTACTCGCGCCTGGGGCGAGCAGGCTCCAACTAATCCCTTGGACTTGTATTTGGGGCAAGCAGAACTTGAAACTGGGAAACATGCGCACACTTGACATACTGAAATCTTTTTTATTGGGTGGCCTCGTTAAAAACCCTCATTAGGGAAAAGAGTGCCCCCTGATTTACTCAACTATTTAACAGTATATACATTGAGTGTGTTCAGTGCAAGAACGCATCTACCTTACAACTTAACAGAAGTAGAAACTTAAGTGTGTAGCGTTCCACGTCTATGGGATAGGTGCTCCATCCAGGGTCTCTAGCCGATAGGCTCCATTCTCCAGCGCCTCAACCGCTCTGTATGGGTCCTGGCGATGACCGACCTGGCGAGCACACCATTCTCCCAGCAACGACGAAAAGCTGTCCTTAACTTCAAACTTGTTCGCGCATCCCAAGTTCTCCATAAGCTCGCTGCTTCCCTTTCGTTACACCATCGCGAGGTGTGTTAAAGCGAACTGACTGGACTTCCTTGAACTTGTGTGGGAAACTCATGACTTCAAGCGCTTCTCCAACGGTTCATCCACTCTGGATGGGCGATTACCGACCTGGGATGCCTTACTCATGAGGGGTGATCACGCCCTTAGCTTCAGCTCCCACCTGAGCTACCTGGGAGCCCCCCCAGTGTGGCATCTTCTATCATCTGACTTCCCCGAGCACAGGGATTTCATGCTGCTGATCGCCTGCCTGGGACCCTGAAGGGCGATCACCTTGTGTCCCTCGCAGGTAATCAATCAGGAGTCCTGCTTTCACCAACTCAGCAAGTTGACGCCCCAACGCCAGGCATGTGTGGAGTGTGTGTCCATAAGCCTGATGGAACTCACACAACTTGTCCTTCCTCTTTCCAAGTACCATGTCAGTTTTCTCTGGTACTCGGAGTCTTGCAGCCACGGCAGGGATGGCGATCAGCTCTGCCAACTCTATCACGAAATCATACCTAGGGGGTGTGTTGTTCTCCCTTGCACGCCCCCTGGGTTGGTCCTTCCTGGGTGCATAGGGACGAGGCCTTCCCTGCGCCTTCCTCTCCTCCCTGGTCTCATATACCCGCACCTGCTGCTGTTGCTTCCCCTGACCTCCGCGCGGCTTCGTCGGCACAGTGCTGCCTCTCTTCTCAGAGACCTCCGTCTCTGCTACTATGTGCGCCACCGCTCATCGCCGGATCTCAGCAAAGGTGGCGGGGTGGCTCCTGATGAGGGATTCACTGAAAGGACCAGGCAGCACGCCTTTCTTGAACGCGTGCACTAACATGTTCTCGTCCTTGCTGGGCAATCTCACCACCCGCGCACCAAAGCGGTTGAGGAAGTCCTTCAGCGATTCACCCTGGTTCTGGCGCACATCGAACAGGTCGTAAGCTACCACCGGCGGCGCTTTGTTGACTATATACTGCTCCGTGAACAGCCTTGAGAACTAATGGAAGGAGGTGATGCGGCCCTCCAGCAAGCTCACGAACCACTCCATAGCCACTCCGCTCAGCGTGCTCATAAACATTTTGCAGTATACTGCGTCTGAACCTCCAGACAGCATCATCTGAGTGTGGAAGGCTGTCAAATGTGCTTCTGGGTCTTCCACCCCCGTGAACGACGCCTTCACTCCCACTAGGTTGGGGGGCACCACCGTGTTCATGATCTCGGGGGAGAAGGGCATAGGAAATGCTCTAGGGGGCGACGGCGGCATCGACGTTCTGTCTTCGAATACGCGCTCGTTCTGCGCCTGCAATTCCCTACGCAACTCCTCGTTCACGCGGTTCAGCTCTTCGTTCCTGCTATGCGATGCAGTCAGCTCTGCATGCATCTTCTCTTGCTCAAGTCTCGATGCCGCGACGCTATCCTGCAACGCGCGCATCATCCCCATGACCTGCGCCATGGTCACAATCTCTTCACCAGCAGGTGGTGGAGGTGTCGTTTGTCTGGTTCTTCTACTCATCTGTGCTATTTCTATCCTCGTTCTTGTGTATGGGGGCTTCGTTTTACTTCGTGCCCCACGGTGGGCGCCAAATGATCTCGCCGCAGACTCAAGCGTGGAGAGATGGCCTCGTCACTCCTTCGTTTGACTTTCTATCTGCTGCGCGCTCTGCAAGGAGGCTCCAGGAACCTTCACCGGAACTCCGAACGGTACCTGCAAAACACGCGAACGGCGCCTCTAGCGGCCGTTGTAGCTCCGACGCTCAAGTCAGGCAACGAGAACACCAAAAGGTCTCTCTTAGGTTTCTCTGTGTGAGACCGTGTGTGGGTGTGCCCTCAGTCCTCTTTGATTCGAAGACTGAGTGCCCTTGGATTTGTGTTGTGTGTCTGAGGTAAAGATCGCATACCTGGTTTGGTGTTCTTCTTCCTCATATAAACCCTGCGTAGCCGCTACAGGCTACCTCTAGGTTCACTTAATTACTCTGCAGTGCCGTTTTCACTCCCCAGGGTGCTTTGCGTGCCAGCCTTCTTCACTTGAGTGCCAGGTCTGACAGGGGAGGCCGCGTGGGTACCTTTGGACCCCTCGACTTCTGTGCCTACCTGCCTTACCTATTCTCTGGGAACATCTTCACCATCCACGTGGCAGACATGCAACCCCGCTGGGAGATTCTAACTTTGATGGGTTCTCGTCCAGCAGGATTCTGCACTTAACTGAGTCTTCTCATCTTCATGCATGGTCGTCTCGCGACTAAGCCCATTCACTGTCTCTGGGCGCTTTGCTGATCATCGGTTGCATTGTTCACATCGCGCGGCCGATGTCACCTCAACACACACCGATGATCGATGTGATTCTTCACATCCTCGTGCTCTGCTTATGGAATCAGGCGAGGTCCTTGAGCAACGTTCTCGCTGGGAGCCTGGGTCCCAGTTTAACACGTGTTGTCAAGGAACCCCCGACGACTGATCATTCTCCATGCACCGATGACTGATCACAATGCATGTACCGATGACAGATCACTCTGAACGCACCGATGACTGATCGGTGCTACGTCCCTTCTCGCGCTCTTCTTCTAGGCGCTCAAGTAGGAACTGATCTGCTGGTGGCGGTCACTCGGTAGCTGACCACTGATCGCCGTTCTTGAACGATCTCCACCCTGGTTTATCTGCCTTCACGTGCCACGCGTCACTCTGTGATTGGCCCACGTGGTCATCTGCTTCTGACGTCATCGCCTACCGATGACCGACCGGATCAATTTGTGAGCACTTATGTGTCTCTTCTTCCTTGCTTCATCTTGAGAGCTCTTGGAACTCAAGTGGCAACATCACACTCTTATCTTGAAGCAATCCAACCTTCAAGTGGCGAGATCATCTCCAAGTCTCCTCTTCATAAGTCTTCTAATCCATTCTCCATTCCATTTCCTATTTTGTTCTTATCTTGCAATTCTATTTGGTGTTTTTTGTTCCTATTTTCAAATCTGTCCAGCATTTTTTCATTTTCCAGCACCTATGTTCTGTTTCTTTTCCTTTTTCTTGTATTTCAATCGGTTCAACTTGACAATAGATGGAACGTCTAATTGAGATTGTGTTTTGGCATTAGTTTTGGTGAGTTCTTGTCTTAGAACATTGATCCAATTCTAAGAGAAAGTGCCTCTCATATGACCAACTCAAGATGTCTCCTAAGAATGTCAAGAACTTTTCATATTATGTTCTTGAATTCACATCATTGACCACATACTAAGTGCACTTTCGGTGATCATGTACACCATAGGCGATTGGCAATCATGTGTACTCTAGGCGACAGGCGATTATGTACCAGAGAAGTCGGAGATCGCCTCCGTCTTCAACAACGGCGATCTCGTAGACTTCTAAGCTACACTTTCCTTCCTTTATATTTTAAATAAAAACATACTTAGAATTCACTTAAAATATATCACTTTCATTCCAATAAAATTTTCTAGGTCCTTACATCCCTCTCTTGTTTTCATCACCCTCAGTACTGATTTTATTACAATGCTCCTTAGGGTTGGTTGAAGTGTTGGCTGAGAATTGGCCACTTTGTCCATCTACAATTTGTGCAATTTGTGCCACTTGTTTGGCTATGTGTCCTATCTGAGTCTCCATACTCCTAATCATGGCCATGCTATTGTCCTGCACGCTCACAATCTTTGCCAAGGTGCCTTCAACTTTATTCATCCTGACAGGTATGGAAGGATAATTAGATTGATGTTGCTATTGGAAAAGCCCTTGCTTGTTGGATGAATTATAGTCTTGTTTCCACCCAAAATTCTGATTTTGATTATTTCTCCAACCTTTTTAGAAAATGATAAACAAAGTTGTATTGTTTTTTTCTTTAATATGTATGTTTAACTTTCAAACAAAAGCATGAAATGGAATTTTGTGTGATGAGTGAATATGGAATGTAACATGATGTGATTCCACTAGTCACAATAGCATGATTCTTTGATATTCTACGGAATCAACTTGAGTTGGCAAAGGTTAGGCACTTTTATAGAAGAGGATCAAAGTTCTATATCTCAAGAACTCACCAAATCTTGCACCACAAACCAAACTCACATGGAAGCTCCATTTACTATCAATTGAACCGAATAAAAGTGCTGGAAAATAGATTTGAACCGTTCAAAAACAGAGAAGAAGAAGAACAACTATTGGAAACATGAAATAACCGAACCTAAATTCAAGAACACAAGCTCAAACATGAACAACTAAAGAGAAGAAAGGAAGGAGAGTAGAAAGCTTATGAAGATGGATGTATGGTTGCATGATCATGCCACTAGAAGGATGATTGCTCCTAGATGAGTGTGTTGCCGCCACTTGAGGAAACCATGGATCCTTCAAGATAAGACTAGAGAAGAAGGCTCAAAAGCTCTCCAATGCTCACTCAAAACTTGAGAATAGTTTCTTTAGTATAAAATTCCAATCTGAAAAATACAAAGAGAGCACCTCTATTTATAGCCTAAGGTGCTGAAATGCAAGCTGCACAAATTCAAATATCTGCCTCCTGAAAGGTTCTAGAATTGGGCCAAAAACAAAGCATGAGGAAGGTGTGATCCTTCTCTTACTTTGGCACCTCCTTATTTACTTCTACACCTATCTACTAATACACACCCCCTAAGACTCCTAACTAAAGACTAAAAGATGCTATAACAATAGAGGTTTCTAATGTTTCCCTCTAAGCACCTTCAACAAAGAAATTACAAAAAGAGAGAATAATTGTTCCCTAGCTCCTAAAGCTTTGAACATGCTTCTTGTAAGCCTTTGAGGTGGGCTTTGACCTCCATGGGCGTCCTCTATTTGCGCCTCTACCTCTTCTTGATCTTGTTGATTGGCCTCCATGTCCACTAGAGCTTGATCTCCATCATACTCCCCGAGTTGGAGAGAATTCGACCACGAATTCTGGAGACCTACAGAAAAAGGAGTTAGATTGCTGACATTAAAAGTATGACTACCTAAGAATGTATCAGGCATATCTAACTCATAAGCATTATTATTAATCTTCTTGAGAATTTGGAAAGGTCCATCCCCTCGGGGCATTAGTTTGGACTTCCTTTGAGTAGGAAAACGATCCTTCCTCAAGTGAAGCCAAACCCAATCACCCTCATCAAACAACAATGCTTTTCTCCTTTTATTGGCAAGTTTCACATACTTGCCAACCTTCTTCTCAATTCTCTGCTTGATGTCTTTATGCAAAGTTTTCACAAAAGAAGCCTTTTCATCCCCATCTTTGCACAAGACTGTTAGGAAATATGGCTTTAAACTAGAGGGGGGGGTGAATTGTTTAAAGAGGTTTTCGCAAACTTTTTGCAAGCTAGAATGAATTTATTTCAGAAACCAATTGATTAAGCAATTCAGTTAGCCAAAACAGCAAGCAAAACAGCACTGCCAGGAAAACAATCGGTTGTTTCTGCGAAACAATCGGTTGTTTATATCAGCAAACAACAAAAAACTGAATTTAAAGAGTTAGGGATAGAGAGATTGTACATAGTTGTTTATACTGGTTCACTCCAACCCAGAGCTACATCCAGTCTTCTCAGAACCCTGAGGAAATCCACTAAGCAATCACACCTTGATCACTTACACAACAACCAAGAGAATGACCTTGAAAACCTCAAGACACACACTCTCCTTGGCCAACACTAAGATTGATGATCTTGAACACCTCAAGAACACACAGCCAATCTTAGCAACAATACACAGAAGAAATGTTTCAGCAGTTTACACAGATTACACTTGTTACAGATGAAGATCTGAAATCAATACAAGTAGAATCCTATTCCAACACCTTTATCAATCTCTTTAGCTCTTAAGCAATCTCAGCACTTTTTGAAAACTCTCTTAGAAAAACTTTGTCAAAAGCATTCTCTTCTTTAAAACAGTTTTTCTGAATTTATATAAAGAAAGTTTGTTATCAAATCTTAACAAACCCATAATTGCTTTCAAAAAGATTGGTCAAAGCATTTAATGACTGGAGCGTATTCAGTTTCAAATCATTTAAAGCTCAGTCAAAGAAAACAGTTTTTCTGTTAAAGTTCCAGAACAAACAATCAGTTGTTTCCTCAAATCAATCGGTTGTTTTGTTACTTAACAGTTTTCTTCATTCAAAAACAGTTTTCAAACTTTCTCAAAAACATCTAAGTGTAAACAATCGGTTGTTTCGACAGAACAATCGGTTGTTTCAACTTAGTTTGAAAAACACTTTACTTTGTTTAAAGATTGAAATGCTAAGTGCTTTGAGATTTAATCTAAGGGTGGATTACAACATTAAACTACCCCAGAACAAAACTTTAAACCAGCACAGCAGCATCAAGCAAAGCAGAGGCTTCATCATCCTTCAAAGGATTTGGATTCTTAAAAACCTTGAACACCACTTGGTTCAACAATCTCCCCCTATTTGATGAAGACAAATCCCTGGTGCTTGTGTTGTACTGATTAAATCTGAAGCAGTTCCTGCAGAGAAAACATTTGCACTATCCAAAGCTTCTTACAGCAGCAAGTTAGATTATACCTCTTTTAACATAAAATTCAATCGGTTGTTTACACGAAACAATTGATTGTTTCTATCAGCAGCAGCAGAAAACACTTTTATACTAAGAGATTTAAACATTTTTATGCATATAAGATACATATATACAAGTACCAAAATTCTCCCCCTATTTGTCTTCAGAAAAAGATTTTAACATGTACCAAATACAGATTTTAAGAGAGATTATTTAGATCAAGAATACCTAACTCATTTCTTAAGAAGAAAAACCTCTCTTTTGGCGAAGGCTTTGTGAAGATGTCAGCTAGCTGCAGTTTGGTCTCCACAAACTTCACTTCACAGTTCCCATTTTGCACATGATCTCTAATGAAATGATGTCTTATTTCAATATGTTTGGTCCTTGAGTGCTGGATTTGATTTTTGGTAAGATTGATTGCACTTGTGTTATCACACATCAAAGGAACTTTGCTGATTTGTACACCAAAGTCTGCAAGTTGTTGTTTGAGCCATAGGATCTGTGCACAGTAGCTACCAGCAGCTATATATTCTGCCTCAGCAGTAGAGAGAGCAACGCATGCTTGTTTCTTGCTATGCCATGAGATTAGGCTAGAGCCAAGAAGGTGACAAGTGCCACTTGTGCTCTTTCTATCTAGCTTGCAACCTGCGAAATCAGAATCTGAATAACCAATTAAATGTATTGGAGAATGAGATGGATACCATAATCCTACAGATGATGTTCCTTTGAGATATTTCAGAATCATCTTTACAGCTTTGAAGTGTGACTCTTTAGGATTTGCTTGAAATCTTGCACATAGACACACTGCAAACATAATGTCCGGTCTACTTGCTGTTAGATAAAGCAATGATCCAATCAAACCTCTAAATTTTGTTTGATCTATACTCTTTCCAGCAGAATCTGCATCCATGTAGCAGCTTGATGGCATTGGAGTGCTTGCCTCTTTGCAATTCTCCATTTCAAACTTTTTGAGAATCTCCTTGCAATACTTTGATTGACTTAAGAAGATCCCATCCTTTGTTTGTTTAACCTGCAATCCGAGAAAGAAAGATAGTTCTCCCATCATAGACATTTCAAACTCACCTTTCATAGCAGCCACAAATTCTTCACACAACCTATCTTGTGTAGCACCAAAGATGATGTCATCAACATATATTTGCACAAGAATTATTTCTGCATGTGACTCCTTGATGAAGAGAGTCTTGTCTATCATTCCTCTTTCATAACCAAGAGATAGCAGAAAATTGCTAAGCCTCTCATACCACTGCCTTGGAGCTTGTTTCAGTCCATACAAAGCTTTCTTCAACTTGAAGACATGGTTGGGATACTTGTGGTCTTCAAAACCCGATGGTTGATCTACATAGATTTCCTCATTGATGTAGCCATTCAAGAAAGCACTTTTTACATCCATTTGGAAGATTTTAAAACCACTCATACATGCAAAAGCCAACAGCAGCCTCACAGCCTCCAATCTAGCCACAGGAGCAAAGGTTTCACCATAGTCTAAGCCCTCTTCTTGATTGTAGCCTTTGGCAACTAGCCTTGCTTTGTTTCTAGTGATCACTCCTTCCTCATCTAGCTTGTTCCTGAAAACCCATTTTGCACCAATAATATTCATTTCATTAGTTCTAGGAATAAGAAACCATACCTCATTTCTTTCAAATTGATTTAGCTCTTCTTGCATAGCTTCAACCCACTTTTCGCAAACTTTTTGCAAGCTAGAATGAATTTATTTCAGAAACCAATTGATTAAGCAATTCAGTTAGCCAAAACAGCAAGCAAAACAGCACTGCCAGGAAAACAATCGGTTGTTTCTATAAAACAATCGGTTGTTTATATCAGCAAACAACAAACAAACTGAATTTAAAGAGTTAGGGATAGAGAGATTGTACACAGTTGTTTATACTGGTTCACTCCAACCCAGAGCTACATCTAGTCCTCTCAGAACCCTGAGGAAATCCACTAAGCAATCACACCTTGATCACTTACACAACAACCAAGAGAATGACCTTCAAAACCTCAAGACACACACTCTCCTTGGCCAACACTAAGATTGCTGATCTTGAACACCTCAAGAACACATAGCCAATCTCAGCAACAATACACAGAAGAAATGTTTCAGCAGTTTACACAGATTACACTTGTTATAGATGAAGATCTGAAATCAATACAAGTAGAATCCTATTCCAACACCTTTATCAATCTCTTTAGCTCTTAAGCAATCTCAGCACTTTTTGAAAACTCTCTTAGAAAAACTTTGTCAAAAGCATTCTCTTCTTTAAAACAGTTTTTCTGAATTTATATAAAGAAAGTTTGTTATCAAATCTTAACAAACCCATAATTGCTTTCAAAAAGATTGGTCAAAGCATTTAATGACTGGAGCGTATTCAGTTTCAAATCATTTAAAGCTCAGTCAAAGAAAACAGTTTTTCTGTTAAGGTTCCAGAACAAACAATCAGTTGTTTCCTTGAATCAATCGGTTGTTTTGTTACTTAACAGTTTTCTTCATTCAAAAACAGTTTTCAAACTTTCTCAAAACATCTAAGTGTAAACAATCGGTTGTTTCAAAAGAACAATCGGTTGTTTCAACTTAGTTTGAAAAACACTTTACTTTGTTTAAAGATTGAAATGCTAAGTGCTTTGAGATTTAATCTAAGGGTGGATTACAACATTAAACTACCCCAGAACAAAACTTTAAACTAGCACAGCAGCATCAAGCAAAGCAGAGGCTTCATCATCCTTCAAAGGATTTGGATTCTTCAAAACCTTGAACACCACTTGGTTCAACAAAGACATCTCCAAGAAGAGGAATAGGAAGAAGATCAAGAGGTGTTAGGGGATTAAACCCATAGACAACCTCAAAAGGAGAATGTGAGGTGGTAGAATTTACTACACGATTATATGCAAACTCAACATGGGGTAGTAAATTCTCCCACACTCTAGGATTCCCCGAAATAAAACATCTCAATAGTTGTCCCAAAGTTTTATTCACCACCTCGATTTGACCATCAGTTTGTGGGTGGCAAGTGGTAGAAAATAAAAGCTTAGTCTCAAGCTTGCCCCACAAAGTCTTCCAAAAGTGACTCAAGAACTTGGGATCTCTATCGGACACTATAGATCTAGGGATCCCATGCAAGCGAACCACTTCTTGGAAGAAGAGGTTTGCAATGTGGCATGCATCATCCACTTTGTGGCAAGGAATAAAGTGAGCCATCTTTGAAAAACGATCCACGACCACAAAAATGGAGTACTTTCCCTTTGATGTCTTGGGTAAGCCTAAGATGAAATCCATAGATATATCTACCCAAGGCATTGAAGGGATAGGAAGAGGAGTATATAGACCATGGGAATGCATCTTAGACTTAGCTTTGCGGCAAGCTATGCACTTATCACACAAACTATGAACATGTTTATGCATATGAGGCCAAAAGAAATGTTCATGCAACACACCCAAAGTTTTAGCAACCCCAAAATGTCCCATTAAACCGCCCTCATGAGCTTCTCTAACAAGAGATAATCTAATAGAGCATTGAGGAACACAAAGACGTTTTCCTTTAAAAAGAAAGCCATCTTGTATAAAAAAGTCTTTATGTCCTCCCTTAAGACACTCTTGATAGATGAGAGAAAAATCAAGGTCATCATGATAAAGGGCCTTAATGTGATCAAAACCAAGATATTGAGAGCTTAAAAGATTTAGCAAAGTATATCTTCTAGAAAGAGCATCCGCCACAATGTTTACTTTGCCTTGCTTGTGTTTGATCGCATAAGGAAATTGCTCAATGAATTCCACCCACTTAGCATGCCTCTTGTTAAGCTTGTTTTGGCTTTTCAAATATTTAAGAGATTCATGATCACTATGTATCACAAACTCTTTGGGAAAAAGATAGTGTTGCCAAGTGAACAAAGCCCTAACAAGTGCATATAATTCTTTTTCATAAGTGGAATAATTGAGATGACTTCCTTTCAATTTCTCAGTAAAATAGGCTATGGGGTGGCCCTCTTGAAGGAGAACAGCCCCAATACCTATGCTAGAAGCATCACACTCAATCTCAAATGTCTTAGTGAAATTAGGAAGGGCCAAGATGGGAGCATTAGTCAATTTTTCTTTCAAAGTTTCAAAGGCTTTTTGTTGTGCTTCTCCCCATTGAAAGACCACATCCTTTTTCACTATGTCATTGAGTGGTGCAGCAATGGTACCAAAGTTTGGGACAAATCTTCTATAGAAAGAAGCAAGTCCATGAAAACTTCGGACCTCATTCAAAGATTTCGGTGTAGGCCAATTTTGAATGGGCATCACCTTTGTTTTGTCCACATGGACCCCTTTTCAACTCACAACAAACCCTAGGAATTTTATATGATCAAGAGCAAACATACATTTAGCAATATTAGCATACAAATGTTCCTTCCTAAGGGTTTCTAAAACTTGCCTAACATGCAACCTATGTTCATCCAAAGATAAGCTATAAATGAGAATGTCATCAAAGTAAACAACAACAAACTTACCAATGAATGGTCTAAGAACATGATGCATGAGGCGCATGAAGGTACTTGGTGCATTAGTTAAACCAAAGGGCATAACTAACCACTCATATAGACCAAAGTTGGTCTTAAAAGCCATCTTCCATTCATCACCCGGTTTGATACGGATTTGATTGTAGCCGCTTTTAAGATCAATCTTTGAAAAGATTTTTGAACCATGCAATTCATCCAACAAATCATCAAGCCTAGGTATGGGATGCCTATCCTTAATTGTAATGTTATTTATGGCCCTACAATCCGAACACATTCGCCATGTGCCATCCTTTTTAGGCACTAAGATGATAGGCATAGCACAAGGACTCATGCTATCTTGAATCCACCCTTTTTCAATCAAAGCCTCAACTTGTTGGCGAATTTCCTGGGTTTCACTTGGATTGGTTCTATATGCTGGACGGTTTGGTAAAGAAGAGCCCGGTATTAAATCAATTTGGTGCTCAATCCCTCTCAAAGGTGGAAGTCCTTTTGGGGGATCTTGAAACACATCTTGAAACTCTTCTACCAAATGTTCCAAGCAATGAGAACTATCAACAAGTGGTTCTAACTTAAGAGTTCTAGGGATGGCTAAGAAAAGAGGGTGATGAGCCACTATTTCCCTTTGAATCTCATGCCTAGACACAAGGAGTGTAGGCTTAGAACTCTTATCGTTTTTGATCCTGCCGCTTGACTCGAACGTGGAGGATTGCCTCGTCACTCCTTCGTCTAGCCTTCTGTTCTGCAGGAACGCTCCAAGAACCACCGCCGGAACTCCAAACGCTGCCTGCAAAACACATAGACGGCGCCTCTGGCGGCCATTGTAGCTCCGACGCTCAAGTCAGGCAACAGGAACACCAAAACTATATCTGAATCTCTCTGTGAGACTCGTGTGTAACTGAAACTCTCAAATGTGTAAGCTGTAAGAATCTGTAAAACACCCCCCCAATTTCGTTAAGAGTTTGTATATATACCTGAGTCTTTCTCTCTCCTGACAGTTATTCCTCTTGAGACGTGGATAACATCTGGTTATACACGTGTCACCATCTGGAGTACCTGTAGCTGAAACGTTACCTTCACTTTGCTCCTGCGACTAAGTTATCCACACAGGGAGTAGCTTAGTGCACAGGCTACCCTGGGCGCAACCTTAACATGGCGATCTGGTTAACCCTGGGCATCGCAGCTCACACTACACATGGTGGCAGATATGCCACTTATCCTCTGTACTTAGACCATACAACAAGTGCTTGCCAAGTCTTCTCAAACACCCGATGATGTGCTCTCTCGGCGACTTGCTGACCACCTGATCTCCTAACCTTAACACACGACGATCATGTGCAATCTAGGCGATTACTGATCCATACCGGCGATGAGCGATTACTCATCCTCAAGGCGATAGGCGATTACTCACCTCAAGGCGATTACTCACCTCAAGGCGATAAGCAATTACTCATCCTCAAGGCGATAGGCGATTACTCATCATCACAGGCGACAGGCGATTACCATTCTGAGTGATCGCCTCCCTGATTCGCCTGCTATCCTCTACCACGTGTTACCCTGTGAATGGTCCACGTGGTCAACTGCTGCTGATGTCATCGACTACCGATGACCGACCGGATCAGTTTTTATCTTTTTTATCTTTTTTATCTTTTTCACTCTCCCTTTTTTTTCTTCATAATAACTTGGTCCTCATGGACTTCTCTTGGAGAGAGAGATTTTAAAGTAACCTTGTGACCATGGAATTCAAAAGAGAGTTTTTGGTAAAGCCATCATGTAAAACTTTTCTATCAAATTGCCAAGGCCTTCCCAAAAGAACATGAGTGGCTTCCATGGGCACAACATCACATAATACCTCATCTTTGTATTTTCCAATGGAGAAATGGATGAGGACTTGTTTATTTACAACTATTTCTCCTACTTCACTAAGCCATTGTAATTTATAGGGCTTTGTATGAGAGATGGTAGGTAAAGCAAGTTTTTCTACCACTCTTGTACTTGCCACATTTGCACAACTACCCCCATCCACTATCAAATAACAAATGTTGTTTTGAATAAGACATCTTGTGTGGAAAATATTTTCCCTTTGACTTTCACCAAAAGGTTGTGAAACTTGCCCAAGAAGTCTTCTCACAACTAACAAATCTCCTTCAAGTGGACACTCACTTTCTTCCTCACTAGATGCATGAGAATGCAATGAATGCTTAGGACAATCCGAATCATGCTCACTAACTACAATGCCCTCATGTATGTACATACTTCATTTAGAAGGACAATTTGTAGCAATATGACCATAACCCAAACATTTAAAGCATTTAGTATTAGATGTTCTAGTGGGAGATTTAGGCCTAGAATTAGATGGCTTAGTTTCCTTGGGTTTGAAAGAAGAATCTTTGGAAGGAGGTTTAGAAAAAGAATTTTTGTTTCTCCAAGACTTGGAGTAGTATCCATCATTGGAAACGTTTTTGAAAAAGTTTTTCTTAGCAAGTTGGGCTTCCACCTTCATTGCAAGATGAACTAAAGATCCCAAGGATGAATACTCTTGTAACTCAACAATGTCTTGAATATCCTTCCTAAGACCACTTACAAACCTAGCAATCATAGCTTTCTCACTTTCTTCTAATTCAAGTTTAAGCACAAGCGTTTCTAATTCTTTGTAATATTCATCCACATTTAGCGTGCCTTGTTGAAACCTTTGGAGTTTCAACATGAGGTCTTTCCTAAAATTTGGGGGCACAAACCTAGCGCGCATTTGATATCTCAAAGAGTTCCAAGAGTCCACGGGAGGACCCTTGTGAAACATAAAGTCCTTTACAACACCATGCCACCATTTCATGGCATAATCTACAAATTCTAAGGTGGCTAGCTTATACTTGTGTTGCTCATCTTTGATCTCATGGAGCTCAAATATTTGTTCACACTTAGCCTCCCTATCCAAATACACATTAGGATCACTAGATCCATTGAAAGTAGTTTGACCGAAGGTAGCCTGGCCTTTGCATCTTGATAGTAGCCATTGCCATAGTGAGGTCTCTCCCCTTGGTTGGGATGTCTACGTCCAAGGAATTGGTGTGGAGTTCTCCTTCTCCTATGCGCATCTCCACTGCCAAAATCATTTGAAGAGGCTCTTGTTGAATGTCTATGTGAATGATGCTCATCATGGATTGAAGGAGATGGTCTATCTTGTTGCACCTCTAGCTGTTGCAATTTCTCTTCCAAACGTCTAATGGTTCTTTGTGCTTCATGTAAGTCACCAAGGATTGAAGCTTTGGAAGGAGAATTCTGCTTGTATGAGGCATCACTTGAAAATCCAGCTATTTGTAATTAAAAAGAGCAACACACAAAAACAGCAAACAAGGCAAGAAACAAAAATTAGCAAAACAGTGAGTGTTTTAAGTAAAAATAAAGCCGAATTGAATTTAGGCAGAAAGATTGGGGTCACTCTCAAAGAAATAATGTCCTTGCACTAATCTGATCTTGAGGCCTTGGAGTCTTCAAATGAAAGATGTCAAAGCAAACACACCAATCTCAAAGTCAACCACCACAAAACCAATGAACAATAAAGACAAACAAGAAAAGGTATAAGCAAAGAAAGGTAATTGCAAAAGGAAAACTATATGTAATACAAACTCAAAGAGTAAAGAATGAAAGACAAGCAAGAAAATAAAGAACTCAATGAAGAAAGAAGGCACACCAAAAGAGTCCTAGAGAAAAGTACTAGAGTAGATTTAAGAAACCAAAAACAGAACTACAAGAAAATTGTTGTATGCAAACTGTGCTATTTTTACAGAGTTAACTGGAATGATTGGAAGCGAACTGGAATGTGAAAAAAATTACCACAGAAACTTCAATGTCTCAACTCAATAATGGCACTGGAATGAGGTAAAAAAAGTAAGCCAATTGAGAGAAATAAAATTTTCAAAATTGCTGCCCAATTACCGTCTTTTTTTCGGCAGGAATGTACACTTTTCGTATTTTATTTATCATATTTTGTGTACTTGGAATTTTTGAGTACTTGTTTTTGCTATGCTTTTGTAACACTTTGAAGAATGTAAATCTAAATTTTCACAAATTTCCAGTGAGCCAAATAATTGCAGTAAATTGAAAACAGTAGCACGTTTGTAAGAAAACAGAGTATCCTATTTAGGAATGAAAAACAGTATGAGGAACTAGCAAAGACATAATGGAAATTGTGGAAAGGAACTTGTATAGGTCCAGAATACAAGCATGAACTCAAATCTAAAAATGAAAATGCACAAAGGATCAAGCAATAAACTCAAAAACAGAATGTAAACCAAAGCAATAAAAGTACTACTAGAAGTAATGACAATTATGGAATAACATGACTAAGACAAAACTTGACATGATTACAAAATTAAAAGACATATCACAAGATATAACAAGTGAAAGGAAGCTTAAGGTCAGCTCTAGGAAGGAGAATGCCATTCCAAAAGAGCAACCATACTCATATGAATAATGAGCGCCATAAACCTTTTCACAAACACTTGGTGTAACAAAAGAAAAATAGCAAGAAAACTCAATGAAGCCTAAAACAGAAACGTAAATTGCAAGAAATTAAAAGAGCTCTTGAAATAAAGTGCACACAACTCAACAATTCAACAAGAATGAACCTAAGACTCATGATACCACATGATGTGATTCCACTAGTCACAATAGCATGATTCTTTGATATTCTATGGAATCAACTTGAGTTGGCAAAGGTTAGGCACTTTTATAGAAGAGGATCAAAGTTATATATCTCAAGAACTCACCAAATCTTGCACCACAAACCAAACACACATGGAAGCTCCATTTACTATCAATTGAACCGAATAAAAGTGCTGGAAAACAGATTTGAACCGTTCAAAAACAGAGAAGAAGAAGAACAGCTGCTGGAAACATGAAATAACCGAACCTAAATTCAAGAACACAAGCTCAAACATGAACAACTAAAGAGAAGAAAGGAAGGAGAGTAGAAAGCTTATGAAGATGGATGTATGGTTGGATGATCACGCCACTAGAAGGATGATTGCTCCTAGATGAGTGTGCTGCCACCACTTGAGGAAACCATGGATCCTTCAAGATAAGACTAGAGAAGAAGGCTCAAAAGCTCTCCAATGCTCACTCAAAAATTGAGAATAGTTTCTTTAGTATAAAATTCCAATCTGAAAAATACAAAGAGAGCACCTCTATTTATAGCCTAAGGTGCTGAAATGCAAGCTGCACAAATTCAAATATCTGCCTCCTGAAAGGTTCTAGAATTGGCGCCAAAAACAAAGCATGAGGAAGGTGTGATCCTTCTCTTACTTTGGCACCTCCTTATTTACTTCTACACCTATCTACTAATACACCCCCCTAAGACTCCTAACTAAAGACTAAAAGATGCTATAACAATAGAGGTTTCTAATGTTTCCCTCTAAGCACCTTCAACCAAAGAAATTACAAAAAGAGAGAATAATTGTTCCCTAGCTCCTAAAGCTTTGAACATGCTTCTTGTAAGCCTTTGAGGTGGGCTTTGAACTCCATGGGCGTCCTCTATTTGCGCCTCTACCTCTTCTTGATCTTATTGATTGGCCTCCATGTCCACTGGAGCTTGATCTCCATCATAACTAGAACTCATACTCATTCTAATGGTACAGTTCAAATCATAAATCAAGAATTATAATTTAATATATATATATATATAACAAAGTTTGAAGCAGAGATAATCACTACTAGAAAATTGTTGAATAGTGACCGAAATCAGTGACAGAAAAATGTGGTCACTATAAGTGACCAAATCAATGGTCAAATGTTATTTTTATGATTTAATAATCGAAATAGTGACTACATTTTTAATCACAGAAAATCAGTCACAAAATTGATCACAAAAAATTAGTCACCAAATTGGTCATCAAATTCTTCACAAAATCGTTCACAGAAAATCAATCACAAAATAGGTCACAAAAAATTCAGTCACAAAATCTGTTCTTGCCGGTTGACTCGCCTGTCGGTTGACTCACGACACTCACACGCCTCCTTCCTCTCGTTGATATGTGCTTGGTTCTTTCGAAGCAATCTGCACCTGCAAAAGAGAAAGGGGGCGCCCTAGAGGCCGTTGGCACTCCGACGCTCAAGTCAGTGTAAGGCAAGGAACACCAAGTGTATTGAGTTTCTCTCTGTGTTTAGGTCTAGAAACTGCGTACCTTTGTGAAGTATTCTACTGTCCCTTATATAGTCTAGGGTTTACTACGCCGCTAGCCCTAATTAGGGTTCACTGCGTTACTAGCCATATTTAGGGTTTACTGGAATACCCTTGCGCCGCTATCACCCGATCTTAGGGTAATCTAGCACATAAGGTTTCCTTCTCTGGAGTGCAAACTTTAACAGGGTGACCACCTGGGTGCCTCCTTGTGCACCTAGTCTTTGGGGCCGCCTGTTCTGGGAGTGCCTTCACTGTTCACGTGCCATGCATGTAGCTTCACTGGGAAAACCCTAGTTCTGGTGAGTACTCGCCCCCTCAGGACTCTACACCTAACTGTGCTCTCCCTGCTACCCACATGGGCTCTTCGTGATTCAGGCCTCTCCCTACCTCTGGGTATTTAACTGGTCTTCCCCCAAGGCCGATGTCACCTCGTCTTCACCGAAGGCCGATGTCACCTCGTCTTCACCGAAGGCCGATGTCACCTCGCCATACTCTGAGTGGCGATGACACCTCAACCCATCCTGGTGGTCTGACGACTACTCACCCTTCCCTGTGGGGACGCGCTGATGACTAATCACCCTTCTCTGTGGGAACATGCTGATGACTGATCACCCTACTCTGAGGGGAATGACTGATCACCCTTCTCTAAGGGAACACACCGATGACTGATCACCCTTTAATCCAAGCTGCCTGCGGGGTCCACTCGACGTGGCTTTGGCCCATGCCGTGGGACCCAGCTGACGTGGTTCACCCTTTACTACCTGTTATCGGTGTCCGAGGACCGGTCGGTACACAAGCCCCCCAGTCTCAAGCTGTTAACTTGTTTCAGCGAAGAGACTAAGTCATTGGCCCGGGCGACCTACGTGGCTCTGCACGTATGGACATAAGTAGCGCGTTGAAGGGACATCTCACCACCTTGTCATCGCCCACATCTCTTACCCTCTAAGGACTTCATTGGTGAGCTCTCTGCTCGAATTGAGGGCTTCTTTCTCGACAAAGAGGTGTAAATTAAGCTTCTCCCCGATGACCTTGCACCGATGACTGATCGGTGCTTTATTACCTCTCCTGCTCTGCTGTCAGGCACTCATCTAGGCACTGATCTGCTGGTGGTGGTCACTTTAGCAACTGACCACCGATCACCGTTTTGAGTGATCTCCCCTCTGATTCACCTGCTATCTTCTACCACGTGTCACCCTGTGAGGTCCACGTGGTCATCTGTTGCTGACGTCACGACTACCGGGACTGACCGGATCACAGGGACCGACCGGATCATAAGCCCCCCAGTCTCGAGCTGTGAACTCGTTCTCAGCGAAGAGACTAAGTGGTTGATGGCAAGATCATTCCTCCTCCTTGAGCTTCTCCCTTTCCAACTTATTCTTTTCTCTGTAATTTCTTTTTCTGCTTCATAACTTGTATGAACCTTTTAGCTGTAAAGGCTCACTGCATTGACTTCAATATGAATGAAATCTTTACTCCAGCTGCATGTCCCTTTCCATTTTTAACTCTCTGCATGTGACTCAGCATTGTCTTTAACAGCTTTTATGCATAACTTCATGCTGGACGACTGACTTGACGAGCCTAAATGCTTCGGCTTCTCGCAGTAGAACTTGCTTCTACCACCAACCACCGACTAGCATGTTTCTGCACCACCGATCAGTCATCGCGCTTCAGGCTCTGCTTTACTTCTCTGTTACTCCAGTGCTAAGCACATAAAGGGCCTGAACGCCAAAGATGATGCTTGTGTTTTGGGGAAGAAAAGTGCTTCTCGATGACCCTTCTTGCCTCAGCCTCGCTGTAAGAAGTCGAGGTGAGGTCTTTCTCCTCTCGCCTCAGCCTCGCTGTACAAAGTCGAGGTGAGGTCTTTCTCCTCTCGCCTCAGCCTCGCTGTACAAAGTCGAGGTGAGGTTTTTCTCCTTTCGCCTCAGCCTCGCTGTAAAAAGTCGAGGATGAGGACTTCTCTCGCCTCAGCCTCGCTGTAAGAAGTCGAGGTGAGGTCTTCTTTTTCTCTTGCCTCAGCCTCACTGTACAAAGTTGAGGGTGAGGACTTCTCTCGCCTCAGCTTCGTTGTAAGAAGTCGAGGTGAGGACTTCTCTTGCCTCAGCCTCGCTGTAAGAGGTAGAGGTGAGGACTTTCTTATCTCGCCTCAGCCTCACTGTACAAAGTCGAGGGTGAGGACTTTCTTCTCTGGTGAACCTTGCTGTTCACGTTGGGTGTTCTCACTCGAAGGGGAGGTGTTCTCGATGAACCTACCTTCTCGCTTACGAGACCTCTAACCCCAAGTGACAGGTTTAATCTTGCCTCGCATCGCTCACAGGCGAGGGAGGACTTAACTGGTGAACCTGGCTGTTCACGTTGGGCGTTCTCACTCGAAGGGGAGGTGTTCTTGACGAACCTACCTTCTCGCTTGCGAGACCTCTAACCCCAAGTGACAGGTTCAATCTTGCCTCGCATCGCTCACAGGCGAGGGAGGACTTAACTGACCTCACATCACTCATAGGCGAGGAGGATTTATCTGACCTCACATCACTCACAGGTGAGGAGGATTTATCTGGGCGAACCCTTCTGTTCACGTTGGAAGTTTTCACTCGAAATGGAGGTGTTCTCTACGAACCTACCTCTCCACTCACGAGACCTCTAACCCCAAGTGACAAGTTCTATCTCACCTCAGCCTCGCTGTAAGAGTCGAGGGAAGAGGACTTTTCTCTCGCCTCAACCTTGCTGTAAGAAGCAGAGGAAGAGGACCTTTCTCTCGCCTCAACCTTGCTGTAAAAAGTAGAGGAAGAGGACTTTTCTCTCGCCTCAACCTTGCTGTAAGAAGCAGAGGAAGAGGACTTTTCTCTCGCCTCAACCTTGCTGTAAGAAGCAGAGGAAGAGGACCTTTCTCTCGCCTCAACCTTGCTGTAAAAAGCAGAGGAAGAGGACTTTTCTCTCGCCTCAACCTTGCTGTAAGAAGCAGAGGAAGAGGACTTTTCTCTCGCCTCAACCTTGCTTTAAGAAGCAGAGGAAGAGGACTTTTCTCCAATGTTCTCTGAGTGGATGCATGCTCCCAAGAGAGGACCTGGCGTGGCTGGTCTGAGCGCACTCGCCAGGCGCATCCTGCCTGCATTGCCTCATCGCATGGTTCCATGCACGTTCCTACCGGCGAGGAGCTCTTCTTCTGGAATCATGCGAGGTGCATGCGTAACGCTCTCGCTGGGAGCTTGGGTCCCAGCTTAACACGTGTTGGCAAGACCCCGATGACCATGCGCCGATGAGCGATCGTGCTCTGTACGTGGCGGCAACAGATCGCGCCCTCATGCGGCAATGTCTAATCGTGCTTGCATGGGGCGATGACTGATCATCGCTCTCGTGCGGCGATGAATAACCACAGATGACTTCTCGCACTCTACTCCCAGGCGCTTGTCCAGGCGCTGACCTGTGGGTGGTGGTCACTTGGTACTGACCACTTATCACCTGCACTTGCGCTTGGGGCAAGGGGAACTTTAAAATGGAAAACACACACTTTATGTACTGAAGTCTTTTTTATTGGGTGGCCTCGTTAAAAACCCTCCTTAGGGAAAAGAGTGCCCCCTGGTGTATTCAACTGCTTACAGTGTATAGCGCGAGAACGCATCTACTTTACATCTTAACTGGGTGTATATATGTTGGGTCTCCTTTCATTGGCGATGACCGACCTCACGAGTAGCGATCATGCCCTCTGCTTAACTGGGTGTATATATGTTGGGTCTCCTTTCATTGGCGATGACCGACCTCACGAGTAGCGATCATGCCCTCTGCTTCAGCTTCCCCCCGAGCTACCTGGGAGCCCTCCTAGCGTAGCTCCCTCCATCACCTGATTTCCCCGTGCACAGGGATCTCATGCTGCTGGTCACCTGCCTGGGACCCCGACGCGCGATCACCTTGCGGCTCCCTCAGGTAATCGGTTAGGAAACCTGTTTTCACCAACTCAGCAAGTTGATGCCCCAGCGCCAGGCAGGTGTAGAGTGTGTGTCCATAAGCCTGATAGAATTCATGTAAGGACCTGTAAAATTTAATTGGAATAAAAGAGATATATTTTAAATGAATTCTAAGTATGTATTTATTTAAAATGAAAAGGAAGGAAAGTGTAGTTTGGAAGGCTATGAGATCGCCTAGTAGTACATGATCGTCGGTCGCCTGCTACACATGAGCGTCAGGGCGCGAGACATGCAGACGTCGCGCTGGCGCGAGGCATGCAGACGTCGCGCTGGCGCGAGGCATGTGGACGTCGCGCGGGCGCGAGGCATGTGGACGTCGCGCGGGCGCGAGGCATGTGGACGTCGCGCGGGCGCGAGGCATGTGGACGTCGCCAGGGTGCGAGGCATGCGGGCATTGCCAGGGCACGAGAAGCATGCGGGCATTGCCAGGGCACGAGAGGCATGCGGGCATCGCCAGGGCGCGAGGCATGCGGGCATTGCCAGGGCGCGAGAGGCATGCGGGCATTGCCAGGGCACGAGAGGCATGCGGGCATCGCCAGGGCGCGAGGCATGCGGGCATTGCCAGGGCGCGAGAGGCATGCGGGCGTCGCCAGGGATAGGCATCGGTCGTCCCCCAGAGGGATACATCGGTCGTCTTCCAGGGTGAGGGAGACATCGGTCGTTCGCCAGGATGAGTCAGCGGTGGAAAGTTATCGCGCGACGTCGAGTTTCACACAGAGTAAGGTGGGACCCAGGCTCCCAGCATGAAACGTCCTGCATGCGCGACACGTAGACAAAAAGAGTGGTTCAGGCTAGTGACCTCAGAGTGTTAGCCTGCGCAGAGGCACGCTTAGTCGTACTGTTCAGTGAAGCGTACACGCAAACTTCCCTGCAGAGTGGGTGGTGGCAGCGGTTTTTGTGGAGAAGTCAGCTTAAGATACAAAAACCCATTTCTGAGAGAGAAAGAAAGAAACGTCGCAGTTGTTCAAGAGCGAAAGAGTGAGTTCACCTCCCTTGTTCTCCATTCTCTCCTTCGCACTGCGATTCTGGCACCTTCACACAAGAGTATGACGAACGACGACCACCATTAGAGCACCTGAGAGGTTCTCTGCAAGTCCTTCAACCAGACGCAAAAACAGAGCCAAGGCGTTGTTCAAGCTTCGTTGGGTTTCGGAGCTCCTGGTGTTCTGCGCAAGTCCAGGTAAGGGAAGCTAGCCTTCGTTTTCAATACAAGCCATAGTTTTGCTGTTTCTGAAGTGAGGGCGACGTGGTCGCCGGTTCTCTGTTTCTTTCGAAATGCTCTGTTCTATGTGGTTGGGCGACGTGGTCGCCGGTTTTAAATACGGGTTTCGAACTCCCCTGTGTTCGACGTTGTTTGAAGCTGTTTGGGATTTAAATACAATATATATGTGATATTCGAAAGTTTGAAACGTTGAAATGATTGTTGCTGTGATTTGAAATATTCCTTTGTATGGTATGACGTCTTGAATGCTGTGAATGTGGGATCGAGGCATAGTATTTTCAGGAAAGGAAATACCGTGTAAGATCTGTATAGGTGTATTGACTAGGGGCTTGTCTAGAAGGAGATATCCTGACTCTACTGAGATAATGGAACCACATAGAGGAAGTTATTCAGTTGGTGAGAGTCGAAGGAGGTTCATACGTATGGGTGAGTTGTTCAAGTGGGAACGAGCTCGGCCTGTTATATGAATTCACCCTGTCATACCGGGAGAGTTGATGACATTGAGATTATATGCGCATGGCTGTGTGGATTTCACAGCGACCCTGTGTGGATTTCACAGTGGTATGGTATGACAGGTGCAGATCTCTGAGCCTGAGTCAACGCACGAGTCAATCCGGAAGTAGTGTCATGTGTCTATGCATTGTGAGTCAGTGGAAAGTCTGACGTGTGAACCATGAATACTGAAATTTGAAATAGACACTTGACGAGTTATGGAATATGAGTATGTTGATGGTTGAAAATTGATATGGATCATGAATGGTGTGAAGTTGTATGCTTACTATTGATTTAAAAGTTTTTAAACCATCTAGCTTACCCCTTTTCTCTTGTATTGCTCTGTGGTTATTTTCTCTTAAACTGTGATGATCGTGTATTTTTACACGGGAGCAGATGATCTTCCAGGGAGTAGAGCTCCTTAGAGAGTGGTCACCGGAAGGAGATCGCCTATTCCGTCTCTATCGGGTGATCGCCTGTTTCTGCCGCTATCGGGTGATCGCCTATTTTTTTTCTGTTCTGGTAGCAGATCGGCTGTTTTGGGTCCCCTGATAGGAGATCGCTGGTCTATGTAGGGAGATCGCCGGTTTTCAATTTAGTTGGTTGTATTTTGTTTAAATTTTAGAAAAATATACCGGTTATGTATTTATCTCCCTGTGAGGAGAAACTTTATTTATTTATATAAAATTTTGTTCACTTCAATCTATTTGTTACTTTTATTTTCATTATATGAACATGTATGGTATTTTGGCGGGATGTTACAATTCACACCAGTCATCCCTCCTACTTCCAAGCACCTTGTCAGTTTTCTCTGGTACTCGGAGTCTTGCAGCCACAGCGGGAATTGCAATCAGCTCCGCCAACTCTATCATGAAATCATACCTGGGGGGTGCATTGTTCTCCCTTGCACACCCCCTGGCCTGATCCTTCCTGGGTGTGTAGGGGCGAGTCCTGCCCTGCACTTTCTTCCCTTCTCTGGCCTCATGCACCCATGCGTGTCGCTGCTGCTTCCCCTGTCCTTCGCGCGGCTTTGGTGGTGCAGCATTGCTTTTCTTCTCAGAAACCTGCGTCTCTGCTACAATATGCGCCACCGTGCGTCGCCGAATCTCAGCGAAGGTGGCAGGGTGGTCTCTGATGAGCGATTCACTGAAAAGACCAGGCAGCACACCTTTCTTGAATGCATGCACCAGCATGTCTTTGTCCTTGTTGGGCAACCTCACTATCTGCGCACCAAAACGGTTGAGGTAGTCCTTCAACGACTCCCCCTGGTACTGGCGCATGTCGAACAGGTCGTAGGACACCATCAGTGGCGCTCTGTTGACGATGTACTGCTCTGTGAATAGCTTCGAAAACTGCTGGAAGGAGGTGACGTGGCCCTCTGGCAGGCTCACGAACCACTCCATAGCTACTCCACTCAGCGTACTCATAAACACCTTGCAGTACACAGCATCTGAGCCTCCAGACAACATCATCTGGGTGTGGAAGGCTATCAGATGGGCTTCTGGATCTTCCTTCCCCGTGAACGACGCCTTCACTCCCACCAGGTTGGGAGACACCACTGTGTTCATGATCTCAGGGGAGAAAGGCATAGGGAAGGCCCTTGGGGGCGTCAATGGAGCCTGATCCTCTCCCACGCGACCCCCAGCTTACAGCATGTGGTGTGGACTCGAGCGCATCTCCTCGTTTGCCTTGCGCAACTCCTCATTCCTGGCCTGAGAGGCGGCCAGGTCCTCCTGCATCCGCGCCTGATGCGCCCTGGACTCTGCCACCGTCTCTTGGAGGGCACGCATCGTTTCCATGATTTGTTGCATGGTAACACCGTCGGCTCCATTCGGCGGAACAGATCCATGTCTGGTATTCCTCATTCTCTGCGATTTCTGCTCTCGTTCTTGTGTATGGGACCTTCGTTTTACTCCGGCCCCACGGTGGGCGCCAAATGTTCTTGCCGGTTGACCCGCCTGTCGGTTGACTCACGACACTCACACGCCTCCTTCCTCACATTGATATGTGCTTGGTTCTTTCGAAGCAATCTGCACCTGCAAAAGAGAAAGGGGGCGCCCTAGAGGCCGTTGGCACTCCGACGCTCAAGTCAGTGTAAGGCAAGGAACACCAAGTGTATTGAGTTTCTCTCTGTGTTTAGGTCTAGAAACTGCGTACCTTTGTGAAGTATTTTACTGTCCCTTATATAGTCTAGGGTTTACTATGCCGCTAGCCCTAATTAGGGTTCACTGCGCTACTAGCCATATTTAGGGTTTACTGGAATACCCTTGCACCGCTATCACCCGATCTTAGGGTAATCTAGCACATAAGGTTTCCTTCTTTGGAGTGCAAACTTTAACAGGGTGACCACCTGGGTGCCTCCTTGTGCACCTAGTCTCTGGGGCCGCCTGTTCTGGGAGTGCCTTCACTGTTCACGTGCCATGCATGTAGCTTCACTGGGAAAACCCTAGTTCTGGTGAGTACTCGTCCCCTCAGGACTCTACACCTAACTGTGCTCTCCCTGCTACCCACATGGGCTCTTCGTGATTCAGGCCTCTTTCTACCTCTGGGTATTTAACTGGTCTTCCCCTAAGGCCGATGTCACCTCGTCTTCACCCAAGGCCGATGTCACCTCGCCATACTCTGAGTGGCGATGACACCTCAACCCATCCTGGTGGTCTGACGACTACTCACCCTTCCCTGTGGGGACGCACTGATGACTAATCACCCTTCTCTGTGGGAACATGCTGATGACTGATCACCCTACTCTGAGGGGACACACCAATGACTGATCACCCTACTCTGAGGGGAATGACTGATCACCCTTCTCTAAGGGAACACACCGATGACTGATCACCCTTTAATCCAAGCTGCCTGCGGGGTCCACTCCACGTGGCTTTGGCCCATGCCGTGGGACCCAGTTGATGTGGTTCGCCCTTTACTACTTGTTATCGGTGTCCGAGGACTGGTCGGTACAAAATCGATCATAGAAAACCAGTCACTAAATCGGTAATTATACTAAATTTTTATTTTCCCAACAATTTGTATATTTCCCTTTTCCAATATTCACGCTCATATCCACATTGTTGAATAATGTTAATAATTCGCATTGTTAAATAATGTTAATAATTAACATTGTTGAATTAATGTTAATAATTATTAAAACAAATAATTATTAAAATAATAATGATAATATTAATAATTAGAATAATAATAATAATAATTTTAATAATGTTAAATATATTAATTATAATTAAAATAATTATATTAATATTAAGAGCAACATTAATAATAATATTAATAAAAAATAATACTAATAATATTAATAATAATATAAATAATAATAATAACTATAATAAAAGTAATAATAGTAACTAGAATAATAATAAAATTAATATTAATAATAGTATTTGTACCGACCAGTCCTCGGATACAGAGAACAACTAGTAATGGTGAGCCACGTCAGCTGGGTCCCACAGCATGGATCAGGGCCACGTGGGATGGGTGCCACAGGTAATGGGGACTGGTGGGTGATTAGTCATCAGCGTGTCGATCACCAGAGTGGACTGAGGTGTCCTCGTCACTCAGCAGGCCGATGAGGCCTCGGCAACAGAGTGGGACGATGTGACATCGGTCTTGGGTGTTTTTAACAATAGTACTAGAACATCTAAGGTGGGCCCCAAGGGACTACCAGTGATTAGTGAAATGCCCAGAGGTAGAGAGAGGCCTAAGTCACGAAGCGCCCATGCGTGTGGCAGGGAAAGCACAGCTAGGTGCATAGTCTTGAGGGGTTGAGTACTCATCAGAACTAGGGTTTCCCAGTAAGGCTACATGCATGGCACGTGAACAGTGAAGGCGCTCCCAGGACTGGTGGCCCCAAAGACTAGGTGCACGAGGGGGTACCCAGGTGGCCATCCTGTTAGAGTTTGCACTCCAGTTAAGGAAAGCCTTACGTGCTAGATTACCCTAAGTCTGGGTGATAGCGGTGCAAGGGTATTCCTGTAAACCCTAAATATGGGTAGTGGCGCAGAGGAAACCCTAGACTATATAAAGGGTAGTGAAATACTTCCCAAATGTACACAGTTTCTAGACCTAAACACAGATACTGAATACACTCGGTGTGGTTGCCCTAGTTTTGACTTGAGTGTTGGAGTGCAAACGGCCTCTAGGGTGCCCCTTTCTATCTTGCAGGTGCAGGTTGTTTCGAGACAGCAAAGCCTAATTCAAGGTGAGGAAAGGAGGCGCGTGATCGTCGTAGAGTCAACCGACAAGAGAGTCAACCGACAAGAACATTTGGTGCCCACCGTGGGGTCGAAGTAAAACAAGGTCCCATACACAAGCGAAAGAGAAGAATCCAGAGACATGAGGAATACCAGGCAAGGATCTGTCCCACCAAATGGGGGTGAGAGCGTTACCATGCAACAACTCATGGAAACAATGTGTGCCCTCCAGGAGACAGTGGCGGAATTAGGGCAGATCAGGTGCGCATGCAGATGGACCTGGCCGCATCACAGGCCAGGAATGAGGAGCTGCACAGGGTGAACGAAGAATTGCGCGTGAATTTGCGTAATTTGCAGCAAGCAGGGGATCGCGTGGTGGATGATCGGGCTCCACCAACCCCACCTAGGGCGTTCCCAATGCCTTTCTCGCAAGCAATCATGGACACAGTGGTCCCAACCACCTTCGTGGGCCCTAAGATTGTGTTCATAGGGGTGGAGGATCCAGAAGCACATCTCACGACATTTCACACACAGATGATGCTATCACGGGGATTAGACGCGGTACATTGCAAGCTTTTGATGACCACGTTGACTGGGACAGCGCTGGAGTGGTTCGTTAGCCTGCCTGAGGGACATGTCACGTCCTTCACGCAGTTCTCCACGTTGTTCAGGGAGCAGTATATCGTCAATCGGGCTCCCCCACCAGTGTCTTATGACCTCTTTGACGTGAGGCAATATCAGAGGGAGTCCTTGAGGGATTACCTCAACCGGTTCGGGGCGATGGTGGTGAGGCTGTACACCAAAGACGAGGATATGGTGGTGCATGCCTTCAGGAAGGGAATACTACCAGGAGCCTTTAGTGAGTCACTTATCCGAAGTCACCCTAAGACCTATGGCGATATCAGGAGTCGTGTCGTCGCTCACTTCGCGACTGAGGGGGAACTTAATGAGAAGCGTGAAAGCGCGGTCCCTTCACGATCGCGGGTGCCTAGTCGCCCTCAGCCCATGCGGGTGCATGAGGCTACGATGGAGAAGAGAACCCAGGGAAAGAAGAAGCCCTACGAAGCCAGGAAGCCCCAAACTAGGGCACGCGCTAAGGAGGATGTGCCTCCCAGACATGACTTCCTGGTAGAACTAAAGGAGTTGATTGCCATTCCTAACGTGGCGGAGAGGCTAAAGATGCCCCTGAAGATGGTCAAGAGACTAGGGCCCAACAAGAACGCATGGTGCGAGTTCCATCAGGCGTTTGGCAATACCATTCGCAACTGTCTAGCCCTAGGTCATTAGTTGGATGAGTTGGTCAAGAGCGGTTTCTTGAATGACTACCTGCGGGAGTCACAAGGAGGAGAGGTGGTGGTGACTCCAAGGGTAGACCAGGGGTACGAGGTGCCCATACATGGCAAGATCCATACCATCTCTGGTGGGTTCTCAGGAGGAGGGTGCACCTCGTCACAGCGCAAGAAGTACGCGCGATCAGTGATGGCAGTGGAAGCATGTGAGGATGACCACTTCCCAGATGTCAACCTCACATTCACGAAGACAGATCGCCTGGACGTTGTCCCCCATGATAACGATCCAGTGGTGATATCGGTGATTACCGTGGGAAGGAGGGTGCATCGAGTCCTTGTTGATCAAGGGAGTTCAACCGATGTGATGTTCTGGTCGACCTTTAACAAGTTGCAATTGTCTATAGATCAGCTAAGACCTTATACTGGCTGTCTATATGGGTTCGCAGGAGACCAGGTTGAGGTGCGGGGATATATAGAACTGAGGACCACTTTCACTGATGGAGTGGCCTACCGCACTAAGAACATCAAGTATCTCGTTGTGAATGCCCCATCAGCTTACAACATGTTGTTAGGCAGGCCAGCTCTGAACAGATTGGGGGCGGTGGCGTCGACGAGGCATATGAATATGAAGTTGCCCTCGATGGAAGGTGTGGTGATCACCATTAGGTCAGATCAAAAGGAGACTAAGAAGTGCTATGAGAACAGCCTCAAAACGAGAAGAGGAGTGTGCACAGTTACCACCCAACCACCAGGTGGAGAGTACACTAATGCTGACCTGCCCCGAGGAGAAGTCGAGGCTGCACGAGCAGAGGTCGCCCGAGAGAGACGACCTGAACCAGCAGAGGAGGAAGTAGAGAGGGAGATTGGAGGAAAAACGTTCAAGCTTGGTAAATCCCTATGCCAAGATACACAGGACCAAGTGGCAGGAGTCATAGAGCAACATTTGGATGCTTTCGCTTGGTCTGCCTCAGATATGCCAGGCATTGACCCTGATTTTTTGTGTCATCGCCTAGCGCTAAATCCCCAAGTTAGACCTGTCCGTCAGAGGAGGAGAAAATTCAATGAAGAGAGGAGATAGGTAATCAGGGAAGAGATGCAAAAGTTACTCAAGGCTGGCCATATACGGGAAATCCAATATCCTGAGTTGCTAGCGAATGTGGTATTGGTGAAGAAGGCCAATGGGAAATGGAGGATGTGTGTGGACTTCACTGACCTCAACAAGGCATGTCCAAAGGACTCTTATCCTTTGCCGAGTATTGATGCCCTGGTGGATAGTGTCTCAGGCTGCAAGTTGCTCAGCTTCTTGGATGCTTTTTCTGGTTATTACCAGATCAAGATGCACCCAATGGACGAGTGCAAGATAGTGTAAGGACCTAGAAAATTTTATTGGAATGAAAGTGATATATTTTAAGTAAATTCTAAGTATGTTTATATTTAAAATATAAAGGAAGGAAAGTGTAGCTTAGAAGTCTACGAGATCGCCGTTGTTGAAGACGGAGGCGATCTCCGACTTCTCTGGTACATAATCGCCTGTCGCCTAGAGTACACATGATCGCCAATCACACTTGGTGCACATGATCGCCAATCGCCTATGGTGTACATGATCGCCGAAAGTGCACTTAATATGTGGTCAAGATACTGGATCAACCATAGTGGGTTCCAAAAGCCACGCGTATCAAGGTGTGGGTTAAGCCTTAGATACGCTGTGCATGCGAAACTCTATGCTTGAGCATAAGAAATTGTCCTTAGTGTTGCATGCATGGGCGCACGAGGAGTAGTGCTGATCTATTCTTGGAAATGTGAAGCTACCGACGTCACCAAGCCATGTGGAGGTGATACCTTGGACGTAACATAGTGGGATGAAGAACCTTCAGCAAGGCGTGGCGATGTATCATAAGTCATCGCCGGGATGAGAGACATGCGGGCATCGCCAGGGCGAGAGACACGCGGGCATCGCCAGGGCGAGAGACACGCGGGGATCGCCAGGGCGAGAGACAGACGGTCATTGCTAGGATGAGGGACGCATTGGTCGTCTTCCATGGAGAGACATCGGTCGTCTTCCAGGGAGAGACATCGGTCGTCTCCAAGGGAGAGACATCGGTCGTCTCCCAGGGAGAGACATCGGTCGTCTCCCAGGGAGAGACATCGGTCGTCTTCCAGGGAAAGGCATCGGTCGTCTTCCAGGGAGAGACATCGATCGTCTCCCAGGGAGAGACATCGGTCGTCTTCCAGGGAAAGACATCGGTCGTCTTCCAGGGAGAGGCATCGGTCGTCTTCCAGGGAGAGACATCGGTCGTCTTCCAGGGAGAGACATCGTTTGTCCGCCAGGATGAGGCATCGGTGGATAGTCATCGCGCGAGCAGTCATCGGTGGAAGGTTATCGCGTGATGTCGTGTTTCACACAAATAAGGTGGGACCCAGGCTCCCAGCATGAGACGTCTTGCATGCGCGACACGTAGACAAAAAGGGTGTTTCAAAATAGTTAGCATCAGAGAGTTGGTATGGAAAGTGACCCAGAGTTGGTGCGCAGAGACCCACGTGGTCATACTGTTAGAGGAAATGTATACGCAAGCTTCCCTGCAGAGTGGGTGGTGGCAGCGGCATGCCTGGGAAGGGTGGCTTAAGTTCAAACTTCAGTTTGGATAGGCAGGGTTCGAACGCTGCTTGAGTAGAGAGAAATTGAGTGAGTTGGTCTTAGCTCCCTGTTTCTTCTTCTCCTTCTCCATACGTTCAGACGTCCTAGCGCATCAGTTGGCTATCGGCGACTACCATAGAGCACCTGGGAGGTTCTCTGCAAGTTCTCCAAGCTGGACGCTAAAACAGACTAAGTCGTTTCGCTCTGTTCTTCGAGTCGATCCTGCACTTGAGAGGGTTGCCTCTGCGTAGGCGTTGCATGCAGCTCTCTTGGCTTCAGGAATCGTCTCTGTTAACGTAGAAATGAGTGGTATAGCTAGTTTTGTGACTAAGGCTCCACGGTGCAGGTTAAGGCAACCTTGAATCGTGTTGGGTTGGAGCTCTTAGTAAAGTTTACGCTAGTCTAGGTAAGGGAAGCTAGCATTTTTCGTTTATAAAAACTTTAGGCGAGTAGGTTCTGAAGTGAGGGCGACGTGGTCGCCGGTTTCATATTCCTTTTTCACGATGCTCTGTTTTTATGTGTGGGGCGACGTGATCGCCGATTTTAAATGTTGATTTCGAACTCCCCTGTTTTAGTGTCGTTTGAAACTGTTTGAGATTGAAATGTGAAATGCATGTGATATTCGAAAATCTGAACCTTGGAATGATTGTTTCTGTGATTGGGATTGTTTAAGAAAAGATTCAAAATATTATATGATGGAATTGTGCTTTTACGTGTTGTATGATGCATTGAATGTTGTGAATGTGGGATCAAGGCATAGTATTTTCAGGAAAGAAAATACCGTGTAAGATCGTGTGTAATGTGCATTGACTAGGGACTTGTCTAGAAGGAGATATCCTAACTCTGCTGATATGATGGAATCACATAGATGAAGTTATTCAGTTGTTGAGAGTCGAAGGAGGTTCATATGTATGGGTAAGTTGTTTGAAAGATAACTGACTTGACCTGTTATATGAATTAACCCTGTCATACCGGGAGAGTGATGATATTGAGATTATGTATGCGCATGGCTGTGTGGATTTCACAGCGACCCTGTGTGGATTTCATAGTGGTGTGGTATGACAGGTGCAAATCTCTGAGTCTGAGTCAACGCACGAGTCTTCCGGAAGTAGAGTCATGTGTCTATATGTTATGAGTCAGTGGAAAGTCTGACGTGTGAACCATGAGTATTGAATAGACACTTGACGAGTTTGTGGAATATGGGGATGTTGATAGTTGAAATTGATATAGATTATGAATGGTGTGAAGATTTATGCTTTCTATTGATATAAAGTTTCATATTTAGAGTTTTAAAAAGAAAAACCATCTAGCTTACCCTTTGTTTTGTATCGTGGTTGTTTTTCTTAAACCTGTGATGATCGTGTATATTTGCACGGGAGCAGATGAGGTTGCAGGTAGTAGAGCTCCTCAGTGAGCACTTTCGGGAGGAGGAGATCGCCGGTTTTGAATGCTGTGGTTTTTATTTTATTTTGAAAACTCCTGTATGGAGATGTATTAAAACTTCCTCAAAAAGGGATATTATTTTGAGGCACATTTGTACTAATGGATGAATTATATTATGTATATATCTATGTTCAATTTTGATATTATTGTTTCACCTTTATTTTATTATATAAATATGACCAATATTTTGAGGGGCGTTACAGACAGCGTTTATGACTGAGTTGTCCTGCTACTGCTACACAGTCATGCCATTTGGGCTGAAGAATGCAGGTGCTACCTACCAAAGGCTTATGGACAAGGTCCTTGCACCCATGATAGGACGCAACGTGCAGGCCAATGTAGATGATATGGTGGTGATATCCCAGGTGAGGGATCAGAACATCACTGATTTGGAGGAGGTGTTTACTACAATAGCTAAATACGGGTTGAAGTTGAATCCAGAGAAGTGTGTCTTTGGGGTGGAAGCAGGCAAATTCCTCGGTTTCTTGCTCACCAAATGTGGGATTGAGGCCAACCCAGAAAAATGTGCGGCGATCTTAGCTATGAGGAGCCCAACTTCGATAAAGGAGGTGCAACAGTTGACAGGTCGGATGGCTGCTCTTTCCAGGTTCGTGTCAGCTGTAGGAGATAAGGGCCACCCTTATTTTCAATGCTTGAGGAGGAACAACAGGTTCTTGTGGACCAAGGAGTGTGAAGAAGCATTCCTCAAGCTGAAACAATATCTGGCTAGCCTACCGGTGTTGTGCAAACCTCAGATCGGCACCCCATTGCGTTTGTACTTCGCAGTCACTGAGAAGGTAGTGACTTCAGTTTTGGTGCAGGAGCAAGATCAAAGCCAAAAGCCCATCTATTTTGTTAGCAAGGTGCTGCAAGGGCTTGATGTAAGATACCAGGCCATAGAAAAGGCGGCATTGGTCGTGGTGTTCTCTGCGCGTAGACTTCGCCATTACTTCTAGAGCTTTACGGTGGTGGTGATGACAAACCTATCCATCCGAAAGGTCTTGCAGAAGCCAAACGTAGCAGGAAGGATGGTGGGATGGGCAGTGGAGTTATCTGAGTTCAACATACAGTATGAGCCTAGAGGCCCAATCAAAGGCCAAGTTTATGCTGACTTCGTAGCCGAGATGTCCTTGGCAGAAACCCAGCAGGATGAACCTGACTTCAGATGGGTGCTCTCGGTATATGGGTCTTCCAATCAGCAAGGTAGTGGATCTGGGGTGATTTTGGAAGGACCAAATGGGCTGTTGATTGAGCAGGCCCTACGGTTTGCCTTCAAGGCCAACAACAATTAGGCAGAGTATGAGGCTTTAATTGTTGGAATGTCGTTGGCTAAGGAGATGGGAGCGCAGAGTGTTTTGGCAAAGAGTGACTCCCTATTGGTCACAGGTCAAGTGGCGGGAGAATACCAGGCCAAAGACTTTCAGATGGCCTCCTACATAGAGTATGTCTAGGTGTTGAAGAGTTCCTTTGCAACTTTTAAGTTGGTGCATGTGCTTAGAGATCAGAATGCCCGAGCTGACTTGTTAGCAAAACTCGCAAGCTCGGGCAAGGAGGGCAGGCAGAGGATGGTCATACAGGAGACCCTGAGGACACCTCGCACCTACACGGCTGATAACTTAGTAGAAGTCCACCAGATCAGCCAGTCAAACGGTGGGAGGAGGAGTCATTGATCGTTGATCCAGGAAACTTTGAAAAAGCCAAGGGTCAATGCATATGTGGTGTTGGAGGAGGTGTCGTCGCAGGTCTGTCTGTTGCAGAGTGGAGAGACGTGGATGATGCCCTATAGGCGCTACCTAGCTGATGGGATGTTGCCAATGGAGCCAATGGAGGTGAGAAAAGTAAAGAAGAACTCGACCAAGTATACACTCATTGATGGGGAATTGTACAGGCACGGGTTCACACACCCTATTCTGGTGTGCGTGCATAGTGAGCAATGCGTGCAGAAAATGGCAGAACTACATGAAGGAATATGTGGGAGCCACATAGGAGGTCGTGCTTTGGCATCTAAAGCCATTCGAGTAGGGTATTACTGGCCAACCATGAGGGAAGATTGCACGAAGTATGCGCAGCAGTGCAAACAGTGTCAACTACATGCAGATTGGCACAAGGCACCTCCAGAAGAGCTCAGATCTATATATAGCCCTTAGCCATTTCACGCATGGGGAATTGATATCCTGGGGCCCTTTCCTTTGGCCATGCGGCAGATGAAGTATATTGTGGTTGCCATAGAATACTTCACAAAGTGGATTGAGGCTGAACCAGTAGCACAAATCACAGCCCACAAGATCCAGCACTTCGTGTGGAAGAACATAGTATGCCACTTTGGCGTACCCAAGCGCTTGGTGTCTAATAATGGCACCCAGTTATCAAGCCACCAACTGGGAAAGTTATGTAGTGAGTTGGGAATCAAAACAGGTGTTTGCATCAGTCGAGCACCCTCAAACTAATGGGCAAGTCGAGTCAGCCAACCGAGTCCTACTCAGGGGACTGAAGAGAAGGCTGGAGAAGGCCAAGGGGACTTGGGCTAAGGAGGTTCCTAGAATTGTGTGGGCTTACCACACCACTCCTCAGTCCACCACCAAGGAGACTCCTTTCAGCTTGGTATACGGTTCAGACGCCATGATCCCTGTAGAGATCCAGGAGAGCTCGCCACGTTTCCAAAATTTTGTGGCTGAGGAGTCCAACAAAGAGAGGAAAGTGAATTTGGATCTCTTAGATGAAGTAAGGGAAGAGGCAGGAATCAAAGCCGAAGCATTGAAGAGAAGGGTTGAGCTCAAGCACAATTCCAAGTTAAGAGCTCGGCAGTTCCAGGTCGCCGACCTAGTGATGCGAAAGGAATCCCCTACCAAATAGAGAACAATCCCTTTAGGGTGACAGAGGCCCTGGGAAATAGGGCGTACAGGCTTGAGAATCTAGAAGGTGGTCCGATTCCTCGTACATGGAATGCGACTCACCTGAAGTTTTATTTCAGTTAAGACTAATATGTAACATTGTACACAGTTTAGGGGACACTCTTTTTTCCCTTATAAGGGTTTTTAATGAGGTCACCCAATAAAATTTTCAGTTAAGATATATTCTTGAATGTGTTTGCACAATGCAATTTGAACCTGTCAATTGGGGTTAGAGGTCTCGACAGTGGGAAGGTAGATTCATATGGAATACCTCCTCTTCGAGTGAGAACTCCCAACTTGAACAGAAAGGTTCACCAATGAAATCCTCCTTCGCCTATGAGCGATGAGAGGTCAGTTTGACCTGTCGATTGGAGTTAGAGGCCTCGACAGTGGGAAGGTAGGTTCATATGGAACACCTCCTCTTCGAGTGAGAACTCCCAACTTGAACGGAAAGGTTCACCAACGAAATCCTCCTTCGCCTATGAGCGATGAGAGGTCAGTTCGAACCTGGCAATTGGGGTTAGAAGTCTCGACAGTGGGAAGGTAGGTTCGTGTGGAACACCTCCTCTTCGAGTGAGAACTCCCAACTTGAACAGAAAGGTTCATCAGCGAAATCCTCCTTCGCCTATGAGCGATGAGAGGTCAGTTCGAACCTGTCAATTGGGGTTAGAGGTCTCGACAGTGGGAAGGTAGGTTCGTATGGAACACTTCCTCTTCGAGTGCGAATTCCCAACTTGAATAGAAAGGTTCACCCGTGAAATCCTCCTTTGCCTATGAGCGATGCGAGGTCAGTTCGAACTTGTCAATTGGGGTTAGAGGTCTCGACAGTGGGAAGGTAGGTTCATATGGAACACTTCCTCTTTGAGTGCGAATTACGAACTTGAACAGAAAGGTTCACCAGCGAAATCCTCCTTCGCCTATGAGCGATGAGAGGTCAGTTAGAACCTGTCACTTGGGGTTAGAGGTCTTGTAAGTGGGAAGGTAGGTTCGTCAAGAACACCTCCTCTTTGAGCGAGAATGCCAAGTCGAACAGAAGGGTTTATCAGTTAAATCGTCCCTCGCCTTTGAGCGATGTGAGGTCAGTTAGAACCTGTTACTTGGGGTTAGAGGTCTCGTAAGTGGGAAGGTAGGTTCGTCAAGAACACCTCCTCTTTGAGTGAGAACGCCAAGTCGAACAGAAGGGTTCGTCAGTTAAATCCTCCCTCGCCTTTGAGCGATGTGAGGTCAGTTAGAACCTGTCACTTGGGGTTAGAGGTCTCGTAAGTGGGAAGGTAGGTTCGTCAAGAACACCTCTTCTTCAAGTGAGAACGCCAAGTCGAATAGAAGGGTTCATCAGTTAAATCCTCCCTCGCCTTTGAGCAATGTGAGGTCAGTTAGAACTTGTCACTTGGGGTTAGAGGTCTCGTAAGTGGGAAGGTAGGTTCGTCAAGAACACCTCCTCTTCGAGTGAGAATGCCAAGTTGAACAGAAGGGTTCGTCAGTTAAATCCTCCCTCGGCTATGAGCGATGTGAGGTCAGTTCGAACTTGTCATTTGGTGTTAGAGGTCTCGACAGTGGGAAGGTAGGTTCGTATAGAACACCTCCTCTTCGGGTGAGAACTCCCAACTTGAACAGAAAGGTTCACCAGTTAAATCCTCCTCCGCCTATGGGCGATGTGAGGTCATTAAAGACTCGTCAGATTGGGTTAGAAATCTCAGAAGTGGGAAAGGAAGGTTCATAGAGAACACCTCCCCTTTCGAGTTAGAACGCCAAGGATGACTCTTTCCAGTGAAATCCTCCCTTGACTCGGGTAAAGAGAGGTCGGGTGAGTACAGATCGGTGCTGGAATCCTCACAGAGGTAAAGGAAGGGTTCGTGAAAAACACTTTCTTTTTGAGTAAAGCACTTAGGTTGAAAGGCAGGGTTTGCCAGTGAGACTCACACACGCCTGTGGGTGATGATGTGGTCGGTGAGGTACCTTTCAGCAGGAAAGTTCTCATCAAGTCTCGCCCACGGTATGGTCTCCTATCCTAATGAAGAATCATGCTCATAACGTCTTACCAGAGTTAAGCGTGCTACAATGCAGGAGGACAAATGTAAAGCATCCAAGCAATTGCTGAGTATTGAAAGTACAGTGGTGTGAAGAAAGTATGAAGCACCAGAGTAAACAAGCTAAGAAAGATAGATATGAACAAGTATAGTTGAGTAACACAAAGTTAAATATTTTATTACATTGGAAGAGTGGTTACAAAGATGATTACAAGGAGTCCAGCTACAGAATATAGCTGCTCAAGAGACCTATCTAGGCACTATCTGCCCGTCGACTACCTGCATGGACATAGAAAAGGGCAAGAGGTCTATCTCAGGATGCTCGCAAGCAACCTAAGCGAGGGCTCACCGAATCCCTCCCCGTAGATGTCGGCGACATCTTCTGTCAGCTCGGCCTCGGTCTTCTTGAACAGCTTGGCTTGTGGGCAAGTTCTTCCTCTACCTTGCCCAGCTGGACTTCCTGATTTGTGGCCCTCTCCTCCAGTTTAGTCGGTTTTGCTTGGGCCCCCTCCAACTGTTCTTCCAGTTCAATGACTTTGTTGCGGAGGGGGAGGATCTTGGCTTCAAGCTGGAAGGCCTCCTGCCCCTTGGGGAAGAGGAGCTTCTTGGCTTCCTTCTCTGATTGGCGGAGACTACTCAGCTCCTAGTTCAGAGCAGTCTCACACTTGGCAGCTGTTTGGACTTGAAGCTCTTGCTCCTTCTTCTGCACCAATTCCCTCTCCAAGTCGCTCCTTAGTTGGGCAACTTCCTCTTTTAGCTTCATTTCAGCATCCCCCTGGGTCAGCAGGACACTGGAGGCGGCGAGGAACTCACCAAGGTCATGGCCTACGCGGTCTCTTAGTGAATCCCTATCCAGAGCCTTTATTACCTCTTTGGTAGGCAGGTGCACAAGGGTCTGCTGAAGAAGATGAGGGAGTTCGGGAGCAGGAGGTGCTTGGTCAGGTTGGGGAGAGCTCTCTCCCCCACCCTCGAGCGCCAGAAGTGGCTCAGGTGGTGAAGAGGCGCTAGGAGGGTGTTCCCTGAAGGAGGGAGGTTGCCCCTCTGTAGCAGATGAGGTCACCGCGGCAACCTCCACCCTGTTTCTCTTGAAGACGAGGCCTGAGCACGTATCCTCATCTTCAGAGATAACCACTGCGGCTGCCCTCTTTAGTTTGCTATCGGACGTGGGGCCTGGGGCAGCTGCGGTGGGAGAAGAGGGGCCAGCGGGGCATGAGCCACCTACTGTGCGGCGACCCAGCAAGGCGACTAACCTATTCTTCTTCTCGACCATATTTGCAATAAACAACAAGTAGAGAATGAGAAGTGGCATGCGGAAAACACAAATACAGGCAGATACAAGATGAAGGCAGATATACCAATGTAGATGCTGAGAGTTTCAGCATCGTACTCGCGCCTGATCAGCTGGGTGGTGTCGAACACCACCCCCAACTGGAGAGAAGCAGGCACAGGTCACGATCGAAGGGTGTCAGCTCCTCCAATCCTCGAGGTTTCTTGAGTTTGAGTTTCCCCACCCAGTATAAGGGGAAACTGTCGAGCATGGCGGAGTCGTAGGAGTTGTAGCAGACCCGAAAGAACTTCCCCTTGAAGCCTTTGTAGGACTGCTGGAAGAGGGTTAGCAGAACCCTCCCCGCCACCCTGTTAAGGCTTACCAAGAGCCTATTCCCAGGGCTCTTTGCCTCGAAGAAGTACAAGAAGACATGTACCGAGGGAGTGAACCCTAGGTTGTTGCAAAGGATGGAGAAGGCCCTGATGAAGGCTGATGGCCTTCACATGTTGAGCTCTCCTTGGATGTTGAAGATGGTGCGGAAGCAATGGTTGAAATGAGTAAGACCCTCCTAGGAGTGATGGTGATCTTGAAGGTGCATGAAGTGTATGAAAATGAGAGAGGTTTGGCCAGCTCTCTTTGGTGGTGAAGGAGTGAAGATTAAAACCATAAATCAAGAGATTTAGGCAAGGGAATAAGTATGGCACAAATTTGGCAGCATAACTTTACTCAAACTAATCTTGAAAATACATGAGGTAGGCCTCCTTATTTATAGATTTAGGAGCCTTGGTGAGCAAGCTTAAAGGGTAGGGATGGAAATACAAAAAGTGGGGGCTGCATAGGGTATTGACTTTAGTCAAACCACACCATCATCCTAATATTCTAGAAGATAGGTCAAAAATGCAACATTTGATAGTACACCCCTCCTTCTTTTGCTAAAGGCACCTATTTCCTAGCACACCCCTCCTTCTATTACTAAGGGCACCTTTTTGATAGCACACCCCTAAGTGAGCAAGTTTTGCTTTCTACACTACACTAATCTACTAAGCTACCCCTAATGGGCCTCCAAGTAGCATGTACAAGGTCTTCTCCCTCCCATCCGTGGCTTAACTCATTTGGGCGTGAATGTTGTAAGGACCTGAGATTTATTGAAATGAATGAGTATGTTAAGTAAATTCTATGTATGTTTTATCTAAGTTAAAAAGGAAGGAAAGTGTAGTCTAGGAAAAACGATAAGAGTTTCTTGTTTATACATCATCGCCGGTCGCCTAGACCACACGTCATCGCCTGGGCGCGAGGCATGCAGGCGTCACCAGAGAAGAGAGACATCGGTCGCTCGCGCGAGAGGTCATCAGCGGGTTGTCATCGCGCGATAGCTCATCAGCGGGTTGTCATCGCGCGATAGCTCATCAGCGGGTTGTCATCGCGCGATAGCTCATCAGCGGGTTGTCATCGCGCGATAGCTCATCAGCGGGTTGTCATCGCGCGATAGCTCATCAGCGGGTTGTCATCGCGCGATAGCTCATCAGTGGGTGTCATCGCGCGATAGCTCATCCGCGGGTTGTCATCGCGCGATAGCTCATCCGCGGGTTGTCATCGCGCGATAGCTCATCCGCGGGTTGTCATCGCGCGATAGCTCATCGGTTGTTAGCCTTCGCGCGAGAGGTCATCGGTTGTTAGCCTTCGCGCCTGTGGTCATCGGTGAAAAGGTCATCGCGCTACGTTAAGTTATACACAGAGAACGTGGGACCCAGACTCCCAGCAAGAGACGTTCTGCACGCGCGCCACGTAGACAAAAGGTGGTTCAGAATAGTGACCTCATAGCGTAGCCTGCGCAGAGGCACGCTCAGTAGTACTGTGCAGGGAAGCGTACACGCAAACTTCCCTGCAGAGTGGGTGGTGGCAGCTGCTTTTGGAGGGATAAAAGGGGTTTAAGTTGCAGAAATCCACACCTGAGAGAAAGAAAGCATTGTTGTACTCGAAGAGAGAAAGAGTGAGTTTCCTCCTCCGCGTTGCGATTTCAGCATCTCCACACAAGAGTACGACGAGAAGGAACACCATTGGAGCACTTGAGCAGTTCTCTGCAAGATCTTCAAAACAGAGCCAAGGCATTCTTCAAGCTTCGTTGGATTTCGAAGCTCCTGGTGTTTGCGCAAGTCCAGGTAAGGGAAGCTAGACCTCTTTTCCATACGAGCCATAGTTTAACTATCTTCTGAAGTGAGGGCGACGTGGTCGCCATTTTCGTTTTCATCTGCGTAAAATGCTCTGTTTGTGTGCTTGGGCGACGAGGTCGCCGGTTTTATATACAGTTTTCGAAATACCTTGTTTTTGAACCAGGTCGCCGGTTTTGGCGCTGTTTTGCGAACTCCTTGTGTTTGATGTTGTTTTGAGAACTGCTTGAGATTTACATGAGATATTCGAAAATATGAATCCTTTGAAATGGCTATTGCTGTGATTGAAATCATTTCTTTGAGTATGGTATGATGTGTTGAATGTTGTGAATGTGGGGTCGAGGCATAGTATTTTCAGGAAAGGAAATACCGTGTAAGACCATGTTAGATGTGCATTGATCGGTGATTATGAACGAAATATCCTGACTCTGCTGATAATGGAATCACATAGAGGAAGTTACTCAGTTGGGAGAGTCGAAGGAGGTTCACCTGTATGGGTGGGTTGTTTGAAAGAGAACATACCGACCTGTATTGCGTGGATTTACCTTGTCATACTGTATGGTGATGTGTTGAGATTCATCATATGCCTGTGAATGTGTGAGATTTCACGGCGACCCTGTGGATGTGCGAGATTCCACAGTGGGCAGTGTGACAGGTGCAAATCTCCGAGTCTAATCAATGCATGAGTCAATCCGGAAGTAGTGTCAAGTGTCTTGTGTGGTGAGTCAGTGGAAAGTCTGACATGTGAAATGGTGAAATGAGAAACTGGAATACTGATAGACACTTGATGCTGTGGTGTGAAATGGAATGACTATGGGAAATGTTTGTGAATTTGTGAATTTGGGCGATTAGTTGAATGCTATGAGTAGCTCTACGTTTACTTGGATATTTTGGAAACTTGGTTTACTTGGGTTTTTTCATATGCATGATTTAAACTCCTTTCATATTATCTAGCTTACCCTTTTATCTGTCATTTTGGTTGCCTTCTCAAAACTGTGATGATCGTGTAATTGTTACGCGGGAGCAGAAGACCTTCCAGGAAGAAGAGCTCCCTAAAGGGGTGGTCGCCGAGGGCAGAGATCGCCCATTTCCACCTCTCGGTGGTGATCGCCGGATTTTGCCCTACTATCAGATCGCCTGTTTTGAGGTCGCCTGTTATGAGATCGCCGATTTTATGTCTGGCTAGCAAGTCGCCCATTTTTGGGGACTTCTGGTGATCGCCGTTTTGAAGTTGGAGATCGCCGTTTTCTTTTGAGACCGCCTGTCTTACTGCATTTCTTTTATTTTCGTAAAATCTTGCAAACATTTGATTTGGTTATGTATTAAACTCCCTAAGAGGAGCAACTTCATTTCAAATATATATATTATCATGTTATTTCTCTTCAATATTATTTGGTTACATTTAATTTCATTATACCTGTATGTATGTATTACTTTGGCGGGATGTTACATTAATGGTATCAGAGCAGTTCGTCCTTAGGATGACCTGAGGGCTGTGGATCCATTGTGTTTCTTCTGCTCATAAAAGTTATTTGAGTTTTTAAATAACAACTATAGTGAAAGGTTTTCAAACGTTTTGCATTGAAAAGTTTGTGTGTGCTTCTGTGCTTTAGTGAACGTATGCTTTAGCTGAAAATCTTAGTATTAAGGGTGAGAAGATCTTGATGAAGTAATGAGGGTGCACACTCATAACTGGATCGAGATGATTCTCAATCTTAATTCCAAAGATTTGATGTTTAGTATACATTGAACGCTGGTGTGATCTAGTTTAGCTTATTGAGTGTTTTTGCAATTGACTGAAAATGGTTGTTTGATCTGATGGTGATGATATCAGTAGCTGTTCTAATACCTTGCTTGAGATTCTAAGTATTACGAGTATGTTGATAAACTCAAATTCTTTATGATTTTGAGATGCTGACCTTTGTAAGGTCTAGCTGTTACCCCCCTTGAATGAATTGATTCTTATCGGTTTCATTCTTATAGTTGTAGGGATTATAGAAGCCTATAGATTCAGAATTCAGAGCGAAGAAGATGGCACGTAGACCTGCTACCCCACCCCAACCTTCCTCAGAAATGAGTCAAATCGCCAAGGCCATTGAGATGATGGCGACTGCCATTCAGCAGCAGAACGCCGCAATGGCCCAGAACCATCAAGCCACAATGCAGCACTGGGAAACTGCCCGATCTGCTGAGACAAACTCCCACGTTGGTCAGCCCCAGGAACAGATGGGATTAGCTGAGTTCATGAGGCACAACCCACCTAAGTTCAGTGGGAACGCTACCCCTGACCAGGCAGATCAGTGGGTCAGGGAGTTGGAGAAAATCTTTAGGGCGACCTCCTGCCCTGAAGAGAAGAAGCTGCTGTTCGCCACTTATCTGCTATCAGGAGAAGCAGAGTTCTGGTGGATGGGAGCTCAGCAAATGATGGAGGCACGGGAGGATGTTCTGGATTGGGAGAGCTTCAGGGTGAAGTTCTTAGAGAAGTACTTCCCAGACAGCGCCAAGTTTGCAAGAGAGGCTGAGTTCCTGAAGTTGGAGCAGGGGGACATGACTATAAACGCATATGCTGCCCGTTTCGAGTACCTCGCCCGGTTTTATACCCAGGCGACCTCCGAGGCCTGGAGGTGTAGGAAGTTCGAGGAAGGACTGAAGCATGGGCTGAAGAAGACCATAGCACCGATGTGCATCAGGGAGTTCCACGCCTTAGTGGAGAAGGCAAAGATGGTGGAGACCCTGGAAAAGGGTGAGTCTAGGGTGATCAGGTCACACCCAGGAGGTCCTTCCAGTGGGAGAGCTAAGGCACAGCACCCACAAAGCAAGCCATATGCTAGGCCTTCACCACATCGGGTGGGAACAGCTTCATCCCGGTTCCAACAGCAACAACCTGGGAAACTTAAATGTTTCCATTGCGGTGGACCCCATACAGCCAGCGTGTGCCCCAAGAGGGATCCAGAGAGGAGATGTTTTGTCTGCCAAAAGACGGGGCATTTTGCTAGAGAATGCCCTAACCAGAATAGGGCGACCCAGCCCAGTGGCTCTCAGCAGACGAGGAACGAGGGCAGCAGACCTCAGGCAGCAGGGAGGGTGTTCGCCATGTCTGGAGCAGAGGCAACTCAGTCAGGTAACCTCATCCAAGGTGTTTGTTTTATTGCTGGTAGAGGTGTAAGGGCTTTGTTTGATTCTGGAGCGACACACTCCTTTGTGTCAAGCCTGTGTGTAGCTGAGTTGGGTCTCCTAGTGAAGGAGTTACCTTTTGAGCTGTTGGTCTCTACACCTGCGTCAGGACAGGTGTCGACCTCTACAGTGTGCCCTGAATGTCCAGTGATTGTAGAAGGACGTAGATTCAAGGTGAACTTGATCTGCCTACCTCTTCAGGACCTGGATGTCATCCTAGGAATGGATTGGTTAACTGCCAATCACGTCCTCATAGACTGTGGTAGGCAGAAGGTAGCGTTTCCAGACCCCCATGAAGCGGATGTGTTAACAGTTCAACAAGGGCGATCAGCATTGGAAGAAGGGGCGAGGTGCTTCGTGGTGCTCGCCCGGTTGGAAGTGGAGAATAAAGGGGACGTAAACGAGATCCAAGTGGTGAGAGACTTCACCGATGTGTTCCCAGAGGAGGTGCCTGGATTACCCCCTAAGAGAGAAGTGGAATTCTCTATTGACTTGGTACCTGGAGCTGGACCAGTGTCAATGGCACCTTACAGGATGGCACCAGCCGAGTTGGAGGAGTTAAAGAAGCAATTGGAAGAGTTGCTGGAGAAGCAGTTCATCAGACCCAGCGTATCTCCATGGGGAGCTCCAGTGCTCCTAGTCAAGAAGAAGGATGGAGGGTCTCGGTTGTGCATAGACTACAGGCAATTGAACAAATTGACCATCAAGAACAAGTACCCCCTACCTCGGATTGATGATTTGATGGACCAAATTCATGGGGCCTCGGTGTTCTCCAAGATTGACCTGAGATCGGGGTATCACCAAATCTTGGTAAAAGCTGAAGATGTTCAGAAGACAGCTTTTAGGTCTAGATATGGGCACTACGAGTATGTAGTGATGCCATTTGGAGTCACCAATGCTCCAGCTCTATTCATGGACTATATGAATAGGATCTTTCGCCCTTTCTTGGATAAGTTTGTGGTGGTCTTCATAGATGACATCCTCATTTATTCAAAGACCGAGGAAGAGCATGAGGAACACCTAAGGGCAGTATTGGAAATACTGAGGGAGAAGCAGCTCTATGCCAAGTTCTCCAAGTGTGAGTTCTGGCTAAGGGAAGTCAACTTCTTAGGACACGTGATATCTGCCCAAGGGATCTCGGTAGATCCAGCCAAGGTAGAGGCAGTGCTACAATGGGAACGTCCTAAGACAGTGACTGAGATAAGGAGCTTTGTGGGGTTGGCGGGCTACTATCGGAGGTTTATTGAGGATTTTTCCAAGGTAGTGGCTCCTTTGACACAGCTGACTCGCAAGGACCAACCCTTTGCTTGGACCGACCGATGTGAGCAGAGCTTCAGGGAGCTAAAGGAGAGGTTGACCAGTGCTCCAGTGCTGGTGATCCCCGAGATAGGAAGACCTTTTGACGTCTTCTGTGATGCCTCACATCAAGGCTTGGGATGCGTCTTGATGCAAGAGAAGAGGGTGGTTGCATATGCTTCAAGGCAACTCAAGGTGCATGAGAGAAACTACCCTACTCATGATTTGGAGTTGGCAGCGGTAGTGTTTGCCTTGAAGATCTGGAGGCATTATCTATATGGAGCTCGGTTCCAGGTGTTCAGTGACCACAAGAGCTTGAAGTACCTGTTCGATCAGAGGGAGCTAAACATGAGACAAAGAAGGTGGATGGAATTCCTAAAGGACTACGACTTTCAACTCATGTATCACCCAGGGAAGGCCAATGTAGTGGCAGATGCCTTGAGTAGGAAGTCTATACAAGTCGCCACCATGATGATGGAAGAGCAGAAGCTGATCGAGCAGTTCAGGGACTTAAACCTGGGAGTAGAGTTCCACGTGAATCACATTAGTTGTAGTAAGCTGACTATAACTAATGACTTCCTTGTGATGTTGAAGGACAAACAATTGGAGGACCCTAGCCTGAAGCGCACTATGGAGTCACTAGGGACAGATCAGGCGAGAGGCTTTGAGATGGGCGAGGATGGGATCTTGAGGTTTGATGGCAGGATCTGCATACCTACAAATGACGAGTTGAAGGAGATGATCCTAGAGGAAGGCCATAAGAGTCGCCTTAACCTCCACCCAGGCATGAACAAGATGTACCATGACTTGAAGGAGTCATTTTGGTGGTCAGGCATGAAGAGGGACGTCGCCCAGTACGTGGCAACCTGCTTAACGTGTCAAAAGGCGAAGGTGGAACACCAAAGACCTGGCGGGCTGTTGCAGCAACTGGATATCCCTGAGTGGAAATGGGACAGCATCGCCATGGATTTTGTCACCCATTTACCCAGATCAGTAAAGGGTCATGATGCAATCTGGGTCATCATTGATAGACTGACGAAGAGTGCCCACTTCCTCCCAGTAAATATGAAGATGCCCATGGCCAAGTTGGCACAGCTGTACATCAAGGAGGTTGTGAGGTTGCATGGAGTGCCTTCCAGCATCATTTCAGATAGGGATCCCAGGTTCACTTCACGGTTTTGGCAGACCTTGCAAGAGTGTTTGGGAACCAAGTTGAGGATGAGCTCTGCATATCATCCCCAAACAGATGGTCAGTCAGAGAGGACAATCCAATCTTTGGAAGATCTGCTGAGGGCATGCGTTTTAGATCAATTGGGAGGTTGGACGGAGGTGTTGCCACTAGTGGAGTTCACCTATAACAATAGCTACCACGCCAGCATTGGGATGGCGCCATATGAAGCCCTGTATGGGAGGAAATGCAGAACTCCATTATGTTGGTACCAGGAGGGCGAGGCAGTCTTGGTTGGACCAGAGTTGATTCAGCAGACGACCGAGAAGGTGAAGCTGATACAAAGCAGGATGAAAGCCTCTCAGAGTAGGCAGAAGTCCTATGCAGATCAGAGGAGGAAGCCTTTGGAGTTTGCTGCTGGAGATCACGTGTTCATGAAAGTGACACCAACCAAGGGTGTAGGGCGGGCGATCAGGCCAAAGAAGTTGTCCCCCAAATTCGTGGGACCATATCAGATCTTGAGAAGGATTGGCCCTGTGGCGTATGAAATCGCCCTACCTCCCCATCTGGCAAATCTGCACAATGTGTTTCACGTGTCACAGCTGAGGAAGTACATGGCAGACCCTAGTCATGTGCTGGATGTAGACGACGTGCAGATTAGGGATGACTTGTCCTTTGAAGCCAAACCAGTTAGGATTGACGATCGGCAGTGTAAACAGCTCAGGGGCAAGACCATCAACATGGTGAAAGTGGTGTGGGATGAGAAGTCGGGGGATTCTACTTGGGAATTAGAAGAACCCATGAGGGAGGCTTATCCATACCTCTTTTCCTTGTAATCCAATTTTCGAGGACGAAAATTTTTGTTGTTGGGGAGAATGTAAGGACCTGAGATTTATTGAAATGAATGAGTATGTTAAGTAAATTCTATGTATGTTTTATCTAAGTTAAAAAGGAAGGAAAGTGTAGTCTAGGAAAAACGATAAGAGTTTCTTGTTTATACATCATCGCCGGTCGCCTAGACCACACGTCATCGCCTGGGCGCGAGGCATGCAGGCGTCACCAGAGAAGAGAGACATCGGTCGCTCGCGCGAGAGGTCATCAGCGGGTTGTCATCGCGCGATAGCTCATCAGCGGGTTGTCATCGCGCGATAGCTCATCAGCGGGTTGTCATCGCGCGATAGCTCATCAGCGGGTTGTCATCGCGCGATAGCTCATCAGCGGGTTGTCATCGCGCGATAGCTCATCAGCGGGTTGTCATCGCGCGATAGCTCATCAGTGGGTGTCATCGCGCGATAGCTCATCCGCGGGTTGTCATCGCGCGATAGCTCATCCGCGGGTTGTCATCGCGCGATAGCTCATCCGCGGGTTGTCATCGCGCGATAGCTCATCGGTTGTTAGCCTTCGCGCGAGAGGTCATCGGTTGTTAGCCTTCGCGCCTGTGGTCATCGGTGAAAAGGTCATCGCGCTACGTTAAGTTATACACAGAGAACGTGGGACCCAGACTCCCAGCAAGAGACGTTCTGCACGCGCGCCACGTAGACAAAAGGTGGTTCAGAATAGTGACCTCATAGCGTAGCCTGCGCAGAGGCACGCTCAGTAGTACTGTGCAGGGAAGCGTACACGCAAACTTCCCTGCAGAGTGGGTGGTGGCAGCTGCTTTTGGAGGGATAAAAGGGGTTTAAGTTGCAGAAATCCACACCTGAGAGAAAGAAAGCATTGTTGTACTCGAAGAGAGAAAGAGTGAGTTTCCTCCTCCGCGTTGCGATTTCAGCATCTCCACACAAGAGTACGACGAGAAGGAACACCATTGGAGCACTTGAGCAGTTCTCTGCAAGATCTTCAAAACAGAGCCAAGGCATTCTTCAAGCTTCGTTGGATTTCGAAGCTCCTGGTGTTTGCGCAAGTCCAGGTAAGGGAAGCTAGACCTCTTTTCCATACGAGCCATAGTTTAACTATCTTCTGAAGTGAGGGCGACGTGGTCGCCATTTTCGTTTTCATCTGCGTAAAATGCTCTGTTTGTGTGCTTGGGCGACGAGGTCGCCGGTTTTATATACAGTTTTCGAAATACCTTGTTTTTGAACCAGGTCGCCGGTTTTGGCGCTGTTTTGCGAACTCCTTGTGTTTGATGTTGTTTTGAGAACTGCTTGAGATTTACATGAGATATTCGAAAATATGAATCCTTTGAAATGGCTATTGCTGTGATTGAAATCATTTCTTTGAGTATGGTATGATGTGTTGAATGTTGTGAATGTGGGGTCGAGGCATAGTATTTTCAGGAAAGGAAATACCGTGTAAGACCATGTTAGATGTGCATTGATCGGTGATTATGAACGAAATATCCTGACTCTGCTGATAATGGAATCACATAGAGGAAGTTACTCAGTTGGGAGAGTCGAAGGAGGTTCACCTGTATGGGTGGGTTGTTTGAAAGAGAACATACCGACCTGTATTGCGTGGATTTACCTTGTCATACTGTATGGTGATGTGTTGAGATTCATCATATGCCTGTGAATGTGTGAGATTTCACGGCGACCCTGTGGATGTGCGAGATTCCACAGTGGGCAGTGTGACAGGTGCAAATCTCCGAGTCTAATCAATGCATGAGTCAATCCGGAAGTAGTGTCAAGTGTCTTGTGTGGTGAGTCAGTGGAAAGTCTGACATGTGAAATGGTGAAATGAGAAACTGGAATACTGATAGACACTTGATGCTGTGGTGTGAAATGGAATGACTATGGGAAATGTTTGTGAATTTGTGAATTTGGGCGATTAGTTGAATGCTATGAGTAGCTCTACGTTTACTTGGATATTTTGGAAACTTGGTTTACTTGGGTTTTTTCATATGCATGATTTAAACTCCTTTCATATTATCTAGCTTACCCTTTATCTGTCATTTTGGTTGCCTTCTCAAAACTGTGATGATCGTGTAATTGTTACGCGGGAGCAGAAGACCTTCCAGGAAGAAGAGCTCCCTAAAGGGGTGGTCGCCGAGGGCAGAGATCGCCCATTTCCACCTCTCGGTGGTGATCGCCGGATTTTGCCCTACTATCAGATCGCCTGTTTTGAGGTCGCCTGTTATGAGATCGCCGATTTTATGTCTGGCTAGCAAGTCGCCCATTTTTGGGGACTTCTGGTGATCGCCGTTTTGAAGTTGGAGATCGCCGTTTTCTTTTGAGACCGCCTGTCTTACTGCATTTCTTTTATTTTCGTAAAATCTTGCAAACATTTGATTTGGTTATGTATTAAACTCCCTAAGAGGAGCAACTTCATTTCAAATATATATATTATCATGTTATTTCTCTTCAATATTATTTGGTTACATTTAATTTCATTATACCTGTATGTATGTATTACTTTGCGGGATGTTACAAATGTGCTTGGCCATGGACCTTGTGAGAGGTCCTAGACGGTCTAGGCTCCCTCCTAGACGCTCCTCATGAGCTCCCCTGTTCTTGTGCTAGACGCTCTCCATGTGGTTCTAGACGGTCTAGTTTGGCCCTTGGCTTTCATGGTGGGGTGAGCTTGGCCTCTCTCCATCATCCCCCTCCCTTGGAAAGGATTTGTCCTCAAATCCAAGTCGTCATGGTACCTACAAATGGAGATAGGTCAATTACATTAAATGTGTCATGCACTCCATATTCAAGAGGTAGGTCCAACTTGTATGCATTTGTTGTTGACTCTCTTGAGGACTTGAAAGGGTCCATCTCCTCGGGGACTTAGTTTGGACTTCCTTGAGTGGGAAATCTATCTTTTCGAAGATGAAGCCAAACTAAGTCTCCTTCCTCAAAAATCATTTCTCTCTTCCCCTTATGTGGTATTTGGCATACTTCTCATTTTGTTGTTGTATTTCAAGTTTAACCTTCTCATGAATTTTCTTAACAAAATCGGCCTTGATTGCTCCTTCCTTATGCACAAAATCTGTGGGTTAGGAAGGGGTAAACAAGTCCATAGGTGTGAGAGGATTAAATCCATATACTACTTCAAAAGGAGAGAAGCATAGTAGTCTTGTGGACTACTCTATTATAAGCAAACTCAATGTGGGGAAGGTGTGCTCATCCCAAGACTTGTGGTTTCCCTTCATGATAGCCCTAAGCATAGTTCCTAGAGATCTATTGACTACTTCGGTTTGACCATCCATTTGAGGATGACAAGAAGTGGAAAATTGTAGTCTTGTTCCAAGTTTACTCCAAAGAGTTTTCCAAAAGTGGCTTATAACTTGGGATCTCTATCGGACACTATACTTCTAGGTATACCATGGAGTCTCACCACTTCTCTAAAGAAGAGCCTAGAAATATTTGAGCATCATCTACCTTGTGGCATGGAATAAAATGGGACATTTTGCTAAAATGGTCCACTACCACAAAGATAGAGTCATGGCCTCTTGCAGTCTAGGGAGTCCTAAAATGAAATCCATGCTAATGTCTTCCCAAGGAGCATTTGCAATCGGCAAGGGAGTGTAGAGTCCATGAGGCATTGCTCTAGATTTTTGCTTTCAAACATGCTATGCATCTAGAACAATGTCTTTGGACATCTTTCCTCATGTGTGGCCAACAAAATTTTAGTTTCAAAATGTCTAGAGTCTTATAACTCCAAAATGGCCCATGAGTCCCCCTCATGTGATTCTTTGACAAGGAGTTTCCTATGTGTGCCTTGGGGAATGCAAAGTTTCCTTCTTTAAAAAGATATCCCTCGGACACATAGTAACCTCCTTGCGCTCTATGTTGACATTGGGCATAGATGGATGAGAATTCTTGATCATCTTGATAAAGCTCTCTTATGTGATCAAATCCAAGAATTTGAGCACCCAATTTTGAAAAGAGTGTGTGCCGTCTTGAAAGAGCATCGGCCACTATATTGGTGCTTCCTTTCTTGTACTTGATTACATAAGGAAATTGTTCAAGAAATTCCATCCATTTAGCATGTCTCTTGTTGAGCTTGTGTTGGCCCTTTAGATATTTTAAAGACTCGTGATCACTATGGATTACAAATTCTTTGGTCACAAGGTAGTGTTCCCAAGTCTTTAGGGCTCTCACAAGAGCATAAAGCTCTTTGTCATAGGTGGGGTAATTGAGGGTGGCACCATGGAGTTTTTCACTAAAATATGCAATGGGGTGACCACCTTGCAATAATACCGCACCTATGCCTACTCCAGATGCATCACATTCTATCTCAAAAGTTTTGGAAAAATTTGGGAGAGCTAGAATTGGTGCATTGTTGAGTTGAGCTTTTAGCCTTTGGAAGGCTTGCTCATGCTTATCATTCCAACAAAATGCAACATTTTTTTTCACAAGTTCATTCAAAGGAGAAGCTAGACTTGAAAAATTAGGCACAAACCTTCTATAAAAGCTAGCTAACCCATGGAAACTTCTTACATCACTTACATTTTGTGGAGTGGGCCACTCTTGGATGGCTTTGATTTTCTCGGGGTCAACATGCACCCCCTTTTGGTTGACTATGAAACCTAAGAAAACTACACTATCTACACAAAAGGTACACTTATCCCTATTGGCAAACAAACTATTTTTTCTAAGCACTAGAAGGACCTCCCTAAGGTGACTTAGATGGTCTTCTAGGGTTTTACTATACACTAATATATCATCAAAATACACTACTACGTATTTACCTATACAATCCCTTAAGGTGTGATTCATGAGCCTCATGAATGTGCTAGGGGCATTAGTGAGCCCAAAGGGCATCACTAACCACTCATATAGTCCAAATTTGGTTTTAAAAGCGGTTTTCCACTCATCACCCTCTTTGATTCTTATTTGGTGATAACCACTTTTAAGGTCAATTTTGGAAAACATGGTGGACCCATGCAATTCATCAAGCATGTCATCAAGCCTTGGGATTGGATGCCTATACTTGATGGTGATGTTGTTGATTGCTCTACAATCACAACACATGCGCCATTTTCCATCTTTTTTGGGCACCAACAAGACAGGTACAGCACAAGGGCTTAGGCTCTTTTGAACCCAACCCTTCTCCAACAAGTCTTGAACTTGTGACTCTATCTCCTTGGTCTCCTCAGGGTTAGTTCTATAGGTGGGCCTATTTGGTAGGCTTGCCCCCGGAATCAAGTCAATTTGTGTGTTCTATACCTCTAATGGGAGGGAGTCCATTGGGTCCCTCATTAGAGAATACATTATCAAATTCACTTAAAAGTTTTTCTACTTTAGGAGGTAGACTCATAAGTTCACTACTTGTGGCAGTGCATGCAAAGTGTTCCTTTACAAAAAGACAAGGCTTGGTTGTTCAACAAGAAGCAAATTTTCCAAGATGTTTTCAAAAGGCTTCTCTTGTTGAGCAACCTTGGGGAAGGAACACTCTTCTCCCACTCCTTCCTATCCCTAAGGACCTTTTCTTTTTCAAGCTCTCTTTTCTTTTTCTTTTCCTCATCCCTCTTTTCTTTCATTTGTATTTGATCTTTCACCACTTGGGAATGTGGTAAAGGACTAAGTACAAACTTTTTATGCTTATGGGTGAAGGAAATTTCATTAGTAAGACCATCATGCAAGGTTTTTTTATCAAATTGCCATGGTCTTCCTAAGAGAATATGGCAAGCTTCCATAGGTACTACATCACATAAAACCTTGTCTTTGTAGTTCCCTATGGAAAACTTGATTTCCACTGTTTATCTACACTTAGTTCCCATCTCTCATTTATCCATTGCAACTTGTATGGCTTAGGATGAGGAACACTTGTAGATTGAGCTTTTCAACCATTTGAGCTACAACAATTGCAGCTTGATCCACTATCCACAATGAGAGAACATATATTTTCTAAAACTTTACATCTTGTGTGAAAGATGTTCTCTCTTTGTGTCTCCATAGATGCACTAGATGATTGTTGAGGGTTCTCCTAATCATTAGCAATTCTCCCTCTAATGGATCTACCCTCTCATCCTCTCCCCCTTCCTCTCTTTCACTTGGGTTCATCCTCACCACTAGTGTACTCATCTACACCTTTCAAAACAAAGTCTTTGGTTTGGGCATTGTGCTTGCACATGCCCTCTACCATAGCACTTAAAGCACTTAACGTCCCTAGCTCGGATGGGTGGGGTGGAGGCTCTTTGGCTAAGGGTTTGGTAGTTTCCCTAGGTTTTTCTTTTGATGTACTACCTTCCCTTCTATATTCTCTCTTGGGATAGAAGTTGAGTAGGATCCAACCTTTAGACTTGAAGTTTTGCGCAAATTTTGTTGCTCAACTTTAATGAAAAGTTGGACCAAGTCATTCAAGTCTTGGTATGGAAGGAGTTCTACTCTATCCCTTATCTCAAGTGAGAGGCCACTAAGGAACCTAGCTATGGTGATATGCTCCTCTTCTCTAATGGAGGCTCTCATCATGTAGAGCTCCATTTTTGGTCTATACTCCTCAACACTCATATTGTTTTGCCTGAGTCTTTGGAGCTTGTCCATCAACTCCCTATGGTAGTATGAGGGTATGTGGCGACGTCTTAGGGCTCCCCTAAGGTCGTTCCAATATTTAATTGGAGGTTCCCTATGAAGACGTCTTTTCTTTCGAGAGAGAGGTCCACCAATACATGGCGTTCCTTGGAAGCTAAGGGTGGCTAGAGGTACCTTGCGTTCTTCACTCACCCTGTGGCAAGAAAGAGTTGCTCTACTTTTATCTCCCAATCTAGGTAGGTTTTCTACACTCTCCTTACCATGGAAATGAGGTAGGTCTACTCTAACCTCCCTTGGGCCCTCTTGCTCCTTTGCCTATTTCTTCTAGGGGGTGGTTGGTAGTAGTCATACATTCTAAGGCTTCCCTCCCCTAGAGACTCTTGGACTTGTGAATGAGATGCATGAGTTTGAGATTTTTTTTATTTTTGTGACTTCTCTTCTTGGCTTTAGTCAACTCATTAATTTTAGACTCATTCTCCAATTGTCTAAAAGAAATCATTGCACGGCTTGTGAAACTTCTTCCAAAAGAGTTTTCATAGATTTTAATTCATTTTCAATAGGCTTTGGAGAATGAGAAGAAGAAGACATGACTAAAGCTTTGTGTGTAGAAGTATTTTACCCTGAGAAAATTTAGGGAAGTCAAAAAGGTAGTCTTCCAGGTAAGGGAGGTGAGTCACAATGGACTACTTAAATACCAAGCCTTGCCTTAGCCAAAGACTATTCCTCAATGTCTTCACACAAAGTTTTCTCTTAGTAAAAACCACTTTAAAACACAATTAAGTTGAAGAAATCCTTTTTTTTTTATGCAAGAAAAAAATGCAACTAGCTAATTAACCAAGCAAAGAATTAACAAACTTAAACAAGGTAAATAAATTAGCAAGCGTAATAATTAAGCAAGGAAAACAATTAAAAACAATTAACATATGCTAAACCAATTAAAGTCTACACTAGTCAGCCCTAGGTGAGGTTCTTGGACACTTGGAGCCCTTGAAGACACACTCACCGTCTAATCACGTAATTAAAGAAGTAATTAACAAGGTTAAGTTGCAAAGAAGATTAAGAAACCCCCTTTTGTTGATCTTGTTTTGCTATTGGCACTCCCTTGGTTGTCTTTTTCTTTGTTGGGCCCTCCAAGTGTTTGTGGTGTTTTTGGGTAATATTTGTTTGCTGCCCTTGCTTGGCTCCTCTTAGAATTAGGAAATTAATTCTCCAATCCAGCACCTATCACACAAGCTAGACCTCACTCAAGTTAAATTTCTACTCAAATAGGCACCAATTGAGAAACAATTACAGCACCAAATTTAGAGGCCAAAGGATTTAAAGCAAGAAACAAATTAATTGCAAAAAATAGGGACCACACAAATGGGGTTATAATGTGACACAAAAGGAAGAGTTGCAAATTAAATGTGACAAGCAAATAAAAGGTACACAAATAAAGTGGGCACACAAAAGGAATCCTAGAATGGTAGTAGAATTGATTTGAAAAACCAAAACAGCACTACTGAAAAAGTTTCCCTGGCACAAAAAGGTCACTTAAAACGTGTGTACTGAGCTGGATTCTGACTTTGCTTTTGAAATTTGAGACACAATTAGGTCAAGATCTTAACAAACTTTTGGAGTTGGTGTTCACGCCAAACGCATGCACATTTTGATAAATTTTTTACTACCAGTGCTCATTTTCCGCCAGCTGGAACAAACAGATTGCACACTTTTTTGTATGATTTATCATTTTTTTTCTATTGTCCTTTTCAACTGATTCTTTTTGTATTCTTTTGCTAAGATCTCAATGACTCAAATACAGAGGCTCATAAATTTCTTGTGACGTATTTAATTTTAACACATAAAAACAGCCAGGCCAGTTGCAGTGAAAACAGGGGATCCTAAAGCGGAACCTAAAACAGCAAAGAAAACTTTTCAGAAAACAATGGAGTGAAGATATAGGAATTTGCGTGATCTAACACCCAAAATATGAACTCAAACTAAAAGAAAAATGCACAAAAGATCACCAAACAGCAAAATAAAAACTGGACCCAAAATAAAGCAAGAAACCAAATCATCAAGAACAAGTACCACTAAGATTTTGAATGACAAATTTGGAAACACATGACTTAGACAAAACATATGGATTCATAAAATAAAAAGACTCAAAAACATCATATGACCCAAAAGAAAATAAAAACAAGCAAGACTCAATACCTAAAATAAAAAGACAGCCACACAAATATAGCAAGAAACCTACAAAAAAAATTTTGACAAGAGATGCTCAAGCACAAATTGAACAATTCTACCGATT